>JXTB01000099.1:714232-778786 GCA_002914805.1 Parasponia andersonii
GTCCAACCACAATTCATTAGGTATTTCTTTTATTTATCTGTTGTTATTATTTCATCTAATTAAAAATTATCAAGCATATTTTTTCATTATAAAAGTTGGATAAAAGTTGGATAGAGAAAAATATTAAATAATTAACATTTATTTTTATTTTTTTAATTATTTAAATTATGATAACCGTTAGATAATAACCTAACGGTTAAAAAAAATTACTTACTGATAAATTAAAAAAAATACAATTTGGACTGGAACCTATATATTAAGGATCTTAATTTGTTGATCTTCAAAAATATTGCAAATATTTTGTGTTTGTTGTGGAATGAATTAGGGAACCTGCAATCATGAATAGTGCACGACAAAGGAAGGTTGTTGGGTTTTGGTTTCTCGTTCTTGACGACAAAATTGAAGAAAAAATTTACTTTAATAATGATAATAATGACTCTTGAATTATACTAATTATATTATTTTACTCCCAAATTTTTATATGATATAGTAAGAGTAATGGTTATGAACTATATTATTGTTGCATCAATATCCCTTTATCACAAGCTATTAGTTTTTTTAATGGGATATAACAAAACTATTCCTAGGTTTTGATGAAATGCTAAATAAATCTCTTCAGTTTTTATATATTATAAAAATATCCTCTTTGATTGGTAAATTAATACAAATTTCACCCCTATAATTTATTAGGTCAAAATTAACAAACAAAATATCGAAATTATCCTCTCTTTAAACTTTTAACAAACAAATTTTTTTGAAATGACAAAGATACTATTACCTAAATACAATTGAATAGCTAAAAAATGAAAAATTTTCTTTGAAAAAATTATATAAGATTTTTCTTCACCAAATCTTCTTATTCTTAGTCATTTTTTTCTTTCATCTACTACTATTTTTTTCTTCACTGAACAATATTTATTGTTCTTTAAGTAATATTTGTTTTGTTTCACATTTAAAAAGAGGGTAATTTTGATATTTTGTTTGTTAATTTTTACGTAATAAGCTATAAGGATGAAATTTGTATTAATTTGCCAATTAGATGGGATATTTTTGTAATTTATAAAAATTGAAGGGATATGTTGAGTATTTCATCAAAACTTAGGGGATAGTTTTGTTATTATCCTTTTTTAATAGAAATTATAGACAAATCATATAATCAGGCATTATTTATTTCTACGAGTCCGAATCTCGTTTTCAACCATAATTACTAAACTAAATGCTTTACATATGATATGACTCATTTCTGTTAAAAATTTAATAGTTTGTGAAAAAAATGGCCATTGTTGCAATAATTGCATAAATCTTGATAGTCTACTATGTAAATTAAAAATTAAAAATTTCATTCTTAACCATAGTCACTAAACTGTGTACTTTGTAATGATTATTTCTGTTGAATATTTAGCAGCTTGTGATAAAAGGATTATCATTGCAACAATTACATAATTTAAAGATCATTGCTATGTAAGTTGAAAATTCATGGGTCAAATGTTACAATGAGTATAATTTAAGGGCATTACTATTATTAACCATTTTATTTTTATTTCTATTTTTAGAAGTAATCGTATGGGTGAGTAGCCAAGTAATAAGACGTACTTTTTCATATGCATCTTGTAATCATCAATTTGGATTCTTTGGTTTTTCTTGTAGAATGACTATTTTTGTTTTCAGATTGCTGACTTGCAGAGATCTTTTCATTTCTTAAAATAAAAAAGATTGGAAATTCTTTATCTGGAGTTCAATTAATCTTTTACTTTTATAGTTAATAAATTATATAAATGTGCATATAGTAAAGAAAGTTGTAGATAAATCAAAATTACTTGGCCAACAATGTAGTTTGATAAGAGATGCAAAAATTCAAGTGACGTGGTCTGATGAAATTGTAATCTAAGGCTTTGTTCCACCAATTGTTCTCTTAATTCATATTATCTTTTTATTACACTTGTTAATTTCCCATTGATTGTTCCATTGATTTGTCCGTGATATATTCCTTACGTATATGGGAGTTCATTTGAGCATCTAAAACTACTTGAATTCAATGATTATATTTTGCAATTTTGTATATTTAAGGGACATAATTTTTCACGTCCTATAACATTTTTGAAATGATTCTTTTCTTGATGATTATCATGTATACATTTCTCTTTAGTACTCAAGATTCAGATTGATATTTTTTAAGTTTTAATGATTAAACACTCTATTTATTACATTCCGAATTTCTGTAATACTCTAATATTATGTAACTATGGAATTTATGTACTCTCTACTAATGATATAGCAGTAAAAAGAATGATTCTATGAAAATGTTGTGGCTCACCTGAATTCATGAGTGCTAATTCCATGAATTTTTGACGAAACTGGAACTTAGAAATAGCTTGGAGAGCTAAATTTCTATGTTGATCATAACTGGTAAACCCTAGAGTTGAATTTAGATCCAACCTAACTCTCATGTTGTTTTAAAAATATATATTTACGGTTTAAAGTTAGTTCTCATGGAAAAAAAAAAAACAAAAAAAAAAAAGAGAGGTGGGGTGTAAACGGGAATAACTAGTACATTAAACAGATGAATTCTAGATGTAAGGGCATTTTCATCGATTTGCTCAGAACGGTGAAATTTGGGTGATTTGCAACCATAGATGTATTAAGAATCTCTTATTTTAGGCCTTTACGGTTCAAATTTGGAAAAAACGGTGAGACGGTTATGATCATCAGGAGTGAAATTACAACGTTGACATTAGAATTAGAGGTTTTTCGGTGTAGCCAAGGTATTGCTATTTAATTATTTTTGCAACAAAAATATCTAATAATGGCTAATAGGAAAGAAGATTAGTGAAGAGTTTATATTAAACAAATGGGGGAAGTTTTAGTGGAAATAGACAAGTGGCATTAGTTCTCTTAATAGTAGACTTTTTTTCTATCACTTTTATACCCCTATGATCAGCCACGTGCGAGAGTATTTTGAGTCTTTTATGACTCATATTTAAGAATATTTTAAAAAAGAGAAATCATTTTTATCATTCTCTGTATCTTTTTTTTTTCCTCTCATTTTTCTCTCTAAGTTACTCTCTAGCTCTTTCCATTTCTTTTTAAAACTCAAAATCACCGCAGCCCAATTTCTCTTGAATTTCTTCAATTTTCTTACACCAAACTGTTCCAAAGATCAGGTGTTACAACATAGTTGAAACTAGCTATTGATCAAGTGTAGACCTTGCATGCAGGTTTTTCCAAGAGAATTTTAAGGTAAGATTGAAACATTTTTTTTTTTTGGCTAAGAAGGATTGAAACTTTTTACGTGTTCTAGTTTGGGTTATGATTTTTAGAGGCTTGGATAGTGATCTTTATTTGTTCATGCTTCAGGTTTGCTAGAAATAAAGAAAAATTGGAGCTCTCAAGCTGATCTAGTGGAGTGGTAAGTGCATGCTCAAGAGACTAAGGTAGGATCACAGTATTTTTAGTAGAATATTAATGTTTGATGAAGTATTTAAGTATTTTGATGGTGACTTTGTGTCAGTTGTGATGAAAGTGTAATTTTTGGGAGAGGTTTAAAGTCTTTGGAACCTTCGTTTGTGAAGATAGCAAACTTGGAGGCAAGGTGAAAATGCAAAACTCATAAATCTTTTTTATGAGTTTTGATGATTATTTTGAGACCAAGGACCATAGATTATAACAAGTGTGAGTGTGTATGGCTTTTGCTGCTATATTCTGATGTTTGGTGGTGCCTACTATTTTTTTTTTTCCCCCTGAAATGGGTGCGTAGTATTTGTTAGAAGTCATGCATATTAATTATGAGTCTTAAAATAGTTCCGAAATTATGCATGTTGTTAAAGGTTGGCACTGGAATAAAATGCTTAAAGTAAGTAGGCTAGAGTCCGAGGTGTAAACGAATCATCATATTTGAAAAATCTTATAAAAATTAAGTTTGTAATTTTTCTATTCCTATCTCTGCATTCATATACAAATTACTTGATTGAATGCCTGATAATTTATATTCTTGATATTAATTATTTGTATTTGAGTTAATTTCTTGTTTACTTTAAGTATTTGCCTCTAAAAATTTAAAAATTCTAATTTATTGTCTTACATACTTGAAAAGTCACCCAAAATATCTTAAAACCTAATTTACACCCCAACCCACTTCTTGGATTGTCAATCTTAGTTAACACTAAATTTTAAAATTGGTTATTTTCAATATAATTCGTTTGGAGCCTCTTCAACTTCCAAAATTCTGAACTCTTCCACGCAAAATTATTGTTTCTTCAACTTTTGCAACCATTTGATGTACTACAATCTGCAATAATAATGACATAAGAACAATAGAATTTTAATTGCATATTTGTGGGTTTTCATATTTTGAAAATGTTTTGTGACGATTTTCTTATCAATTTAATCAAACTTGTCTTCATCTCGAATATTAGATATGGAGGAATGTGTAAAGGCAGCCTTAGTCCAAGATCTATAGGAAGGTTTACAAAATTGAATTTTATTATATTTAATTCTTCACTATCACCAATTATTATATATTGTAAGGGGCAGTGAATCAAAATTGTCTTCTGAATATTTCTTCATAACTGTTCAAAGTTTTTTTTTTTTAAAATACACAATACAAGATTTAAAAATCGTATAAGAACCTATTATACATGCTAAGTTAAAAAATAAATACCTGTATGAAAATTAAAGCAAATATCCCAATAAATGAAGACAAATTCACATATAAGTAATCATCCAAAATATTCTTTACATCATTCTAATAATAAAATCTAATTTACATATGAACAATCATTTCTTAAAGTTCACTAAGAAAATAATTTACAGTAAAATAAATAGTGTAGAAGAGCAGTAAATTAATCCCTTTGCCTCATGAATTGATAAATTAAAAAAATCTCTTCAAATTAGTTTTGGGGAATTTTAATTTCTATATTCAAAGAGAGCCCTAAACCCTTTTCTTAGAACAGATTGAAATAAGAAGAAAAGAAAAGAGGTTTATTTCCTGACTCTGAGCTAAAAGGCAAAGTCTTACATTATTGTTTTGTAAAAAGAATGAAGTTGCATTTTTTTTTTTTTTGTCAATGAAAATGAAGTTGCATTTAATTACTAATATAATATCACAAGCATCTAAACCATTTAATTACTAATATAATATTACAAGCATCTAAACTAGGCTATTAATATCATTTATCCTCATCCACTGGCTTTTGGAAGGAAATGGCAAAAGCATATAGAGACGCATTTTTGCTCGACATCCTCATTATTCTTATTCTGATCTATTGTTTAGCAAATAGTAAATACTTCTTTCTCTTGAATATATTTTATTCTTAAAATGTAATTATTTATCGAATTATATATACAATGCCATAAAAACTATATTATATATGATATGATATAAAGTACTGAACCTGAACAATTTAGAGCTCGGAGCATGTTATACACTAGTGTCATTATGGGTAAAATATGCATTGATACATATATTAAGTGGTCGAACACAATTTTTAATTGTTTTAACTAAAAGGAAAAATGAATTTTTAGGTTTTATACTTAACTAATATTCTTATGAATATATATTTACCTTTTCCTTAAAGTCAAAACTTTTAATTAGTAATCGTATAATGTGCTTTTTAGTGACAAAATAAAAGATCGAAAAGATATCCTGTTTAATAGTTTTATTCTTAATTTTGAAGCAAAGAAAATTAGGAATTAAAGTAATATAAAAATTAAAAATTATTGAGTTTAAATATGAAAGATTTAATTCTGCTAATATTTCTCTAAACTTTGGTGAAATTTTGATATTCATTATTTCAATTTATAATTGTATTTCTTTTTTCTTTATTAGTCTATGTTATACTCATACTTTGATACAAATATAGATAGACATGTTGTTTATTAAAGTAAAAACTATTACTAATAAATAAAGGTGACAATTCATGTTATCGTGTCATATTCGTGTCGTGTCAAGATATATATATAATAAGCAACTACTAAACTTAAACCAGACATATTTATTATTCGTGTCATGATTTGTAAACTCACACCCAACACTCTAAATAAACAGATTAACCTGTAAACGATATATTTAACACGTTATTTAAATAAGTCTTATTCAGGTCATGTCTAACATAACACTACCTACTAACCTATGTACTGTTAGCTCTTTAATTGAACTCAATTTAATATGTTAATATTAAATATGTTGTATTTAGTTTAACTTGATATAACGTATTAACCTATTAAGTTTAATATGTTAACTTATTTCATATTTTCAATATAATTTAATATAATCTATTGACTTGATTTATATTTTTAATATAATCAATCAACCATAATGAATCAAATAAATATAACACATAATTTAAAGTTTAAACCCAAAATAAAACTTTCAAGTTTTAGTACATAAAATATAAAAAGAAGTTTTAAGTCTTGATACACAGAAGATAATACAAAGTCTCAAAAAATTCAATCATATTACACGAGTCAATTTCGGATTTACTAGGTTTAATATGTTATTTAATCGTATTTAATCAGGTTTAACATATTTAAACCCATATATATTTAAGATAAATCCAAACTTATTAACTTTATATTATTTTTCGACTAATGTTGACACCACCCCTGCTAATAGATTCATTCTCAATAGGAGAGAGAATAAATCTTACATCTTGACTTTGATCCACCATGACTCTGACTCCCACTGGGGCCACGTTCCGTTGATTTCCCTCTCATTGTCAAAGCATCTGTTTGTTGTGAACTTGTCGATCTATCTTTCTTATTCTTACGCCCATTTTCTTCTTCAAGAACAGCAGTTGTAAGATCGTAGAAAACTATAGTTATGGCATTGCTGGTGACATTTATAATGAGCAGATCATACGAATCAATCAGACTCTAAAGTAAGATTTCTGCACGTTCATTATCCTCTATTTTATACTCCATTGCTATGAGCTGCAAAAATAGAGTGTTGAGGGTGTTGATGTGGCCGGTCATTATTGTAGATTTCGCTATTCCAAAGGTATAAAGCCTTCTCTTCAAGAAAATTTTATTATGCAATGACTTGGCCTGATACAGCTTTGTCAGCGTATCTCATATCTCCTTGGCTAACTTCTTCTCTTCAATACTTGACAGGATACCATCTGCTAGAGCCAGATATAAGTTAGCGACAGTATTGCCATCTATCTCGTCCCTCTTTTTATTATCAGTAATTTCAGTAGGCTTTTCCCTAATTACTGTTAGGCAATTATCTTTCCTCAAGATTGCCTTTATCTTTATTTTCCATAGAGAGAAATTGCTCATATTAAACTTCTCAATATCGAATTTTACCGCTATTTTTGTTCGCCACGATTTATTCGGTTACCACTGTTTCACTATATGTGAACAGTACCGTTTCACTGTATGAAAACAATACTGTATACGTGACTAGTATTGTATATGTGAATAGTACTGTATACATGAATAATACTCCGACCAATGGCTCTGATATCACTGTTAGGAGATCGGCTTTGTAGAAGTGATAACACACATCTAAAATACGACCTGAGAAAATTTGGGTAAAATGAAAAAGATAAGGCACACAAAAAATTTATCGTAGTTCACCCAATTTAGGCTACGTCCACAGACAAAGCTATGAAGAAATTCACTATGAAAAGGAGATTACAGCTCACTTCTCTCTAAATACAAGGAAAGAATAAATGAACTTCTCTTTCTTAAAATAGGAGAAAATGCTTTCTCTAAACAAATTAGGAGAAAACTAAAGTTAGATACTAAGAGAAATTCTTAAGTTAAACTCTCTCTTAAGAGAAGAATAAAATATTTTGAATAGGATAATGAATAAAGGTATAGAGAGAGGTATTTATAGAAGAAGCTCCCCTCTCCCTCTTTCTCTTTATTCAACAATTGTAGGCACCAGTCAGTGCATATTCTACCATTAAGCCACAATTGTGGACTTTAGCCATACAAGTATTAAATGCATTCAGGCCTATTCTGCCGAATTCTCTCGGCCTAACTTTTTTTTGACTTAAAACATAAGCCACCATAATTGACAAAAGTGGCATTACTTATTATGGTTACGAGATTCTTTCAATGAGAGAAAAGAAGAGAGATCGAGTAGTTAGGGATTGAGCGAATTTTTAACTTTTATGAATTAAATTTCTTTATTTAATAAATTAATAACAAAAAAATTGAAAAAATGGTTGCCACTTTACTTTTCCGTTAATTTACACACAAATTTTGATAGAAGGAGCGACATGTTAACAAGTGAATAATATAAATGATAATCATGAAAAAAAAAAAATAATTTAGAAGACAAAATTCTACGGTGCCAATAATTCTGGGAGAAAAAATACAATTTATTCTAAAAGAAAAGGAAGTCATGTGACCACGGGAGTTTTAAACCCATAATAGGAATGTTTAGTAGGGCATTTGGGTGCGTCCCACACCATCAAGTGATGTACCGTTTCAGCTCCTATCAAATGGAGTTGTTGGGAGCTTATGCAAATTGGTGAGAGGCTAAGGAACTTAATCTTATATTTAAACCACACATACCTTGTTTCAAACCCCTTGACCACTAAGAAGGCTTTCAATCACTACGCCTCCTTACTCGGTGGTACGGCATAAAATTTTATAATTATTTACAAATATTTAATTTAATATTCTGAAATTCTTTCATAAAAGTTATGTAACATCTATTTCACAAAGCAAGATTCAAAATGAAGAGCGAATTGGAGTTTATATGACTCACATTTAAAAACCCAAGTTAAAACAAAGTGGGTTCACAAATTTTGCAAATCAACCCGTAATCTTGAAAATTTATATTTTCTTTTCAATTTCAGAAATCATTACAAAAAAAAAAGGTGGTATTTCTGGGAAAAAAAATGTTAACTTTTATATTTTCAAGAATTATATTTTTTTCCATCATAAACCCATCATGAAAACATATGAAAACTAGTATTTTACTTTGGGAAAACCTATCCAAAAATCGTAGAAAAGGTATATTAAATTTAGACTAAAATCTCTTATATTTTTACCCTTTTTTTAGAGCACTTGATAAATATTCTCCCAAGATAAGAATTCAAGGGCATGAAAATAAATTTTGGACATGAGATAATTAATAACATTTTTTAATGTTGTAATGCTTTTGGTATTATTTTAGCTCGATTTTTTTGCTCATGTCAATTTTGATATTTGTGTTTTTCCTTGATTCCTCTCCTACCAAAGCAAGCATTTTTGTCCAAAATCCAAAATAATAAGCAATTCATGTGAAGCCCAACAAGCAATTATCCAAACAAATTTGCTAAATAAAGTTTATAATGTGTGTGTGAAGAATTACTGAAATAGCTTTTTCCGAATCTGAATTATGTCATGTCAATTTCTCCTTGATGATATGTAATTTTGGAATAGTTATCAATAGATGGACTGCAGCCATGTCTCTTAGCTATCCACAACTTCAAGAATCACTTTATTTTGACACATTCAGCAAAAGTTAAGCCAAAAATACTGATATATATTCAAGCTGTCAAAGTTGCAAAAGTTAGCATGATTGCTTGAACTTGGCTCTCCAGTTTGTCCATATTCCTGCCAACTATTATTTAGTCATTAAAATATAAATCTTTCCAGCCAACCTCCACAAACATTCTTGTTATATTAAGCTCAATTAGATCCCATTTGACACCCTCACAATCGTGAATCAAGACAGATGAATGTTCAAGTGCATGATAGACTTAATTAGAGAATTAATAGGTTGATTTGATTGATATAATTTTGAAGACAATAATGAAAACTTAGAGGCCATCCTAAACTATAAAAAGAACATTTGGGCACTATTACAATTCAGTTCTTTATATTTTGAGTATTGTCTTCTAATTTTTATTCACATTTTCTTTCTAAAATTTGTAAGATGAATTTCAAGTAAACTAATTTTTGAGCAAGTTTGAGAGATGTTCTTTATTATTTAATTAGTAATTTTTTTATTATGCTACTTTGATTCTTCTGTAAGATTTTCAAGTTTATACATTTTATTTGTTAAACTCTTTATTTTTCCATAATAGTGAATTCTGGTGATTATATTCTTTAATATCATAAAAATTAGTCATGCTCTTTTTATGTAGCTATTGTTAGAATTATAATTGCTTCTGGTTTGTTTGTTTTAGGAGTCTGTCTATCACTGCAATATTGTCAATTTTGGATCATTTATAAGATAATTTTTGTGGTTTACAATATTAGAAAGAGTTTTTCAAATCAAATACTCTTTTTTTTTTCCTCAAAAATTTTTAAGATCATATTTTTCGATTTTATGTTTGGGAAGTGAAATATGCAATTGATAAGTGATTATGAACCAAAGTTGGTAACACTAAAATGAGCAATAAAGTGATTCTCAAAACCTAGTATTTATATTTTAGTCATTATATTTATTCATTTTCGATTTATCTTTTTCTTCCTTATTCATAATCCTTATTCATAATTCTTTTATCTTCTTGTCAACATTTCATATTGATTTTTTTTAGGATCAACAACTTAATCTATATTACGATAACCATTAATATACTTTTGACATAAACATTCGTTCAAGACATTTTTGAAAGAATAATGCTTAAGGTACTAACTTTTATATCAAATTTTTAATATTAACAAATGTATTATGTGATTTATCACCGTTCATTTGGTGACAATGTTTAATATATTTGTATTAAGTTTTAACATGAAAACTTATATGTCTCATTTTCTATGTTCTTAAAAATAATTCTCGGCCATTTTCTAATAAACATTAGATGTGTCATTTACTCGTGGACCACAGAACAAATATCTGGATGAATTGATAGCTAATTTGGCTAATACGTGAATTTGATGTATTTATTTCTTTCTTTTCTCAAGGGGGAAAATACCAAAATTATCTCCCGTATTTACGGATCCAATATGGATGGCTTTTCAACCTATTCCTAGAGAGGAGCATATGCACTCTCAATTGAGGGGATAGTTCATTTACTCCCTCTTTTCCTACGCACGCTCTTTTCCATCTATTTTCTATAATTTACCTAAACATGACTTCTATAAATGAATTCAAAAAACACCGATTATCCCTGCTATGTCACATATCTCAATCATGATTAGCATGTAAATAATTTCGACTTGACTCAGCGAGGCTTAATAGTTCATTAATTAGTGTTTTATTTGTTATGTTCTTGTTTCACCTCCTAGGCTGTACGAGTTATTTTGAAACTACACCTCACGATCTATAAAACTATTTATCGGAGATAATTATTAATAATAAAGGACAAGACAATCAGAGGACTATCTTAAAGGCGGTGGTGTCGTGCATATGATCAGGAGCAGTTAAATGCAATTCTTAAAGAATGGGAAATACACATGGAACACATGTCGAATAAAGTTGATGATTAGATAAGAGCATAAGAAAAATTGAAGAGGAGCAATCAGAGGACTCGGATAGTGAACATAGTTTAAGTCTGTCTGACTTGTTCTTTTATAGCCTTTGGAGACGTATCGATCGAGTTAGCTTATTTCTATCTTGGGAATCGGATCTTGATCATTTTCCTGGTTCACCATTTTCTTGGATTGATATGTCGTTTAGATGGATAAAACTTGGGCTCAAAAGACTCTGTTTTTCTTGTTTGGTTTATCAATTGGGTCTCATGTCCTTCTCCTTTAAGAAATGTCCGTGGTCATTTGTAAAGGTGCTTTCTCATACAGGTTGTTCATTTCTTCCAAGGGAGTACTGAAATTTATGCCTAAGGAAAAAGCGAAAGACTACTGGGAAACTGGTTGGGAGGAACCAAGAAATGGGTGCGATGTCTATGGGGTTCGTGGACCTTTTGGGATATGCAGGATATCTGAATCTCCAATATGTGAGTGTTTGGATGGGTTTGCACCGGAATCGTACGTAGAGTGGAGCAGAGGTAACTGGTCAGAAGGGTGTGTGAGGAGAACAAAATTACTTTGCGAGAAAAACTTTAGCAACCTGGATACAAATGGAGGTAAAAATAATGGATTTCGAAATATTGAGAGGATGAAACTTACAGACTTCTACGAATACGTGGAACCTGCAAAAAGCGAGGATAGATGCCATAGATGGTGCTTGAATAGCTGTTCGTGCCAAGCCTCCGCATATGTAAATAGCATAGGTTGTTTGGTCTGGTCTGAAAGGCTTATTGACATGGAGTGTTCCTCCGATGAAGCAGCTCTTTTCCTTCGCCTTGCACACTCAGAACTGGGGTGAGAATTTTTATCAGCTGTTGAGAAATACTGCAGTGAGAACTATATCTTTTTCTCTCTTATGTAGTTGATTTGAACCAACGTACATAGTGTTTTATTGTTTTCAGTTGGAGGACAGCCAGGTACTAAGAACATTTTCATCAGCCTTGCTGCTATTTGTACTTGTGGGTTGTTGGCTGCGGTACTCTGTGGTTGTTATAGTTGGAGAGCTAACCGAAAGAGTAATTAATATAAGTACGAATGTAAAATGCTTAAAAAAACTCCTCATTTTCTCTCTTGCTCTCTGAAATGGTGCATATAGTCTAGTTTTGATATGCAACGAGTTGACTCTGGCTTTGACCACGTTGTTCTTTTATAACCGCGTAGGAAGATTCTATAAAGTAGCTTTGATTGTTGGATAATTGCTTCGAACTCTACAACTTTGTAGAGTCTGACTCATACAGCTCTATGATTTTCTAGTCTCTTTTGTTTGTCCAGATAATATCTGATTGTTAACTCTTAATAATCCGGAAACACGAAGGAGACCGCAGAGCACTTTGATCTGATTCATACGAGTAACTGTTCAAAAGACGATACTCAATACTCACAGAGCCTAATTCATCTGAGCTCCCTATTTTTGACTTGAGTAGCATTTTAATTGCTGCCAACCACTTCAGTTTACAAAACAAACTTGGCCAAGGAGGATTTGGTACTAATGACTCTTTCATGATAAAATTTCTAGTACTAATGACTCGTGTTTGTCTTGTTTTGTTATTTTTTTTTTAAATAATAATTAATGTAGAGGTGTAGTACGCAATGGGTGGGATTTTCTCTGAGAAATCTGACGTCTTTATATTAGAGATGGTCAGTGGTATAAAAAAACACTAGCTTCCATTATTATGACCAGCACCTAAGCCTAAGCCTTATTGCTTATGCGAGTTTTTCTTTCAAAATTTTCTTTTTTTTTTTTGGTTTTTTTTGGGGGGGGGGTTGGGGTTTGGTTCCGAAATTCTCTAATTGATGAATAATATATCAGGCATGGCATTTGTGGAATGAAAGCAGGGGACTAGATTTACTGTATCAAGCATTGGCTGACACATCATCTTGTTCATTAGAAGTGATGAGATGCATGCCTGTTGGGGCTTCTTTGTGTGCAGGATCATGCCACGGACAGACCAACCATGCCGGATGCAGTTTCAATGCTAAACAATAATGAAACAAATCGTCCTCAACCGAAACAACCTATTTTCACTTTCCAAAGCTCGTCTAGATCCGAACTTCGACCACCAAAATGAGAGAGTAAATGCTCTGTCAATGAAGCCACTATATCATTTATCGAAGGGAGAAAATTGATCAACCAAATGTGAATTACTCAGAGATCAGTCCTGTGTTTTTATTAAATGAAAACGAGTACTATAGTCAAAGACAAATACTAGTAGGATTGCAGAAGAAAAAACTCAAAACTGTAACTGAGTTTGCTTCGTGTGAGTTTTGGGCCTCGATTTCTCTCACATAGTAATAATAGACTGTAAGATTCAAAGGAAGGACGAGTTAACTATTACTGAACCAATGGCATGATTTTGGAGATAAAATAGAATGATTTTTCTAACCCACTCACCGGTTCTATCTACCGGAATAAATCATATGGTTAACAAATAATATAATAACTTCTGAAATTCCTTGGAATACATGGATGACTTTACAGCATTTCTCGGGTAAAACAGGTAATATTGTATCACCACATCAACTACCAACATACATTTTGGTAGGAAACAGAGGAAATAGAAATAAAAAGGTACATTTTCAAAGTCATCAATATTATATGGTAATCAAACTGAATAGCATTAACACGAACAAAACAATTACAAAGGAGGGAAAAGAAATACCGAGAAACAATTTAAGTCCAAAAAATAAAATAAAATAAAACAAAGCAGAACTGTTAAATTCCACAGAGACAAAAACACACTGTTTTCCTTTTTCACACTTTTCATTCCTTCCTCGTACTATCCTAGGGATTTTGGCTACACAATAAGTCTACCACGTGTCAAAATTCAATGCTGAGATTCCAGCCAATGGAATTCGGCCACGCAATGCGCACGCGGTAGACCCAACAACATGTGATCACCACCATCACTTTCTTTCCCAACTCAATTAATTTGAACTTCTCCAAATATATTTACAGAGGGAAAAAAATTACCTAATTAAAACCAACCAAGTTGGAAAAAAAAAAAAAATAAATAAAAAAAAAAAAAAAACAATGGCATAGAAAATTTCTAACTCAAGGCACTGAATCCACCACCCTTCATCATCTGCCTAAACTCCTTGTAATTGACCCTCCCATCACCGTCCACGTCAACCTTCATGATCATCTTCCTGCAATCCTCTACGGTCCTCCCTTGCTTAAGCCCCAAGGAAGCCAAAACGGACCTAAGCTCATCAACGGTGATGAACCCATCTCCATTCTGATCAAACACGTCGAAAGCCTCCTTCATGTCATCGTCCTCTGCTTCCCAGTCGTCCATGATCGAGCGGTAGAGCTCGCCAAACTCGTCCATGTCGACGCAGCCGTCGCCATTGGCGTCGATCTTTCCTATCATCTGACTCAGCTCCTTATCCGGGATAAAGATACCCAAATTCTCCAGCGAATCGTTCAGCTCCTTCTTCGTGATGCGGCCGTCCCCGTTCCGATCGAACATCTGGAACACGCGCTTCAGCTCCGTCTGGTCCATTCTCGTGACGATCTCGCTCGTGGCGCGTGCGGAGGATGGAGATTGTACGGACGGCTGTGGTTGTGGTAGTGGTGGTGTTTGGTGACGAGGGAACCAAGAACGGGGTAGGAATGGGATTAGCTTTTTGGGCACCAAAGAGAGGAGGAACGAGTGGAGAATGTTGTATATGACGAAAATTCTTAGCAAAATATTTCGCAGTGGATTGGAAGACTAGAGAGACTAAAGGGGTTTTTCTGGTTTGTTGTGTGGTGGGTGTTTGGTTACCGAGAATCTGTTGAGAAAATTTTGGAGAGAAAATTGTGGTGCTTCCTCATTGAGAAAGAAAGTATGGGAAAGGAATTGAAGTATAAATGGCAAATTTTGGGAGGCCTTATTTAGAGTTGTCGTTACTCGTTACCCGTCACTCGTTTGGGACACTTGCACGCGTATTTGGAGTTGGAGGCTTTTAGTTTTGATTTATTATTATAAACTAAAATTACAAAATTAACCTTGAGATTTTATATATTTGCGCATCAAAATTTTGTGTTGTATGCAAAATTACAATCTAAACTCTTGAATTTTTTTTTTTTTTTTTCTAATGCGCTTGGTTGACACAACGTTTTAAAATTAGTCAGAAAAAATATAGTTCTTAAAGCTACTATAAAAAAAGATTTGTCGTAATCATTTTTATCTTACCTAAATAAGCATTATTTAATTAACTTTTGGTCGGTTTTTAGGTTGCTATTAACTTCGTCGAGTTTTTTCTTTTATACATAGTGGATAAAATTGCATTTTTTGATCATTAATCTTGATCAGCTGGGTTGATTAAGTAAAATTCTAAGGAGAGAAAAAAAAAATCGGATTCAAATTTGAATTATCATTTTTCGTTAAAAAAATAAATAAAGTTAAAATAAGGGGTTAAATATGTAATTTTGTCTTTGGTTATTATTAATAATAATGTTATGAGCATGTATTAATTAATTAAACGTTTTTAATTAATTTACACTTTCCCAAAACGCGTTGTTATAATTGATGTTTGGTGTACGTGGTCTTTGGTGATTATTTATGACTTAGGAGTGTGACTTGCTCTTTTTTTCTTTGATTTAAATAATGTGACCGTTGATAACGGATCCGGTCTATCTGGAATATGGAAAAGAGAAAAAGAAAAAGAAAAAGAAAAAGAAAAAGAAAGAGGGAGAGAGAGAGAGAGAGAGAGAGTCGTTGGGGACTAGAATCGCCAAATGAGAGAGAGAGAGAGAGTCGCTGGGGACTAGTACTCGCCAAATGATTAGGCCGGCAGATTACGACCGTTGGATTCGTTTAACGGCTACGTTCGCGTAATTAGTGGGTTCTGACACGTGGCATTTCTTAAGGGGTAAAGCCAGAGGGTGGGTGTTTGGCCTTGTAATTGTATTATTGGCGTTTTAGTTTGTGGTTGCATTTCTTGGACGGCCTTGAAAGCCACGCCGCTGTTTTCAATTAAGTCTCTCAACTTTGATTTTGATTTGTAACGTATCTCCCGAATTTTTTATTTCATCTGAATTTATAAAATTGTTGTAAATTATACGATTCTATTAATGGTTATCAAATTTTGGATGGATTCAATTATATGCAAATTTTTTAAGGATATAATGATCGTATCATTTGATTTTGGAGAGAAAAAAATGATTTTAAAATTTAAATTTTTAAATAATTAAAGAATAAATAAATTAATTCTAAATTATAATCATATATTCAATTTAACAATGCTAAACTTCAAAAATAAATCAATTAATTTTTTTGAAAAAAATAAAACATTACTTAAATTTTAATATGAAAGCATTTAATAAAAAATAAAAATATTAAATTAATAATATAAATAATATAATCTTTAAAAATAACTCAAAAATTATTAAAATACTTAAATTACTCTTAAAGATAACAGATAAATTTTGTTTATTTTTTAATTCTTGAAAATTTTGAATTTTAAAATTATTTTTTCTCTTTCAAACTCTTATTTATTATTTTTGTCTCCAAAACTAAGTGAGATGACCATTATGTCCTTAAAAAACTTACACATGACTAATACATATCTAAATCTGTCCAAAATTTGACAATCATTAACGGAAATATGTAATTTGCATCGAGTATATAAATTTAGAGTCTTAATAGACAAAAAAAATTATAGGATATATTGTAAATCAAAGAAAAATTCAAGAACAAATCCTGCCAAAAATCCTTCAATTAATAGACTTGGTAGATAAGAAGAAGGATTCTTTTCGTGTTGTTGGAGAAGATTTCTATAAGTAAGTTGCTTAGTTTTTTTTTTTTTTTTTTGGGTGCTTATGCTTAGTATCAAAGTGTGGACCACTTTCATTCAAAAATAAAAAGTGTGGGCCACTTAAAAGGAGAAAAAAAAAAAACAAATTGTGGTGAGCCTGAGAGTACAAAAATATCACATCAATAATTTAATAAATCTTTTTATTATAATAATTTGGCTTAATCATGGTTTATATGTTTAACTCATTAAAAACAATAAAAAAAAAAACCAGAAATAATCATAGTTGATTTCCCTATTAAAAAATAGTCATATTAATTTACCACTTGTCACATCAAGTTGTGCTCAACACTAGTGATTTGTTTTTCCTTCTGCTAAACATACTCAGACAAACGATGTTAACTTGTTCTCTAACTTTTTTGGTAGTTGGTATAGCAAATTGACGAGCGATAATTATATTTTTATATTTTGTATTTTTTATTATTTATTTAGCTTATATTTTATATTTTATTTATTATTAATATTAACTTGTAACAAATTTATACATTTGGTCAAATATCAATTTTAACCATTATGTTTACCTAAATATTTTTAAAAATGTAAATATATAGTTTTTTAAAAAATCACATTTAAAACACACATAAGATTGATAAACAATTTTATAAATAATATTTAATTTTTGTAGGTTTTTTATTTTAAATTAATTTTTTAAATAATTGATCTTTAGCTATTTATTTTACTTATTTTTAAATTTATATTAAGTATTAAAATATATAACTTTAAAGCTTAAAAGGGTATTTTGATAAACTTAATAGTCAAAATTAGTATTTGACCCAAAATAGGTATAAATTTGTTATATATTTCAAGTTTAGAAGTCAATATTTATAATTACTAAAATACAAGGTAAAAATTAAACAAATAAAACACAATGTATAAAAAATATAATTAACCCATTTCACAATAATTTAGTAATATGAATGGAGAGAAAAAGAAGAACGAAAATACTAGTAAGTCATTTTATTTTTAACCAAGGTATTAACAATTTAAGGAATAGACATAAGTTTGTGATGATGATTCAAACATTACTTTGTATGAATAATTGTTGTTATTAAGAAGTGATGTGATATAAATTAATCAAATTATACATTAATATTTAATTTGTTAAACTTTCATAACATGAAAAAGCCACACAAAATTATAGATTAGTATATCTTAATTAAGAAAATAGTGTGGCCAAAACAGCCCTCATAATACTTGGAAACGATATTTTATTTTTCCATTTGGTCACTGACAAATGGATGTTCGGTGCTTTAGCTTGGGAAAGATTGACTCATGTTGTCCAGTCAATGAACACCACTAAGCCAATGGGTCCGAGACAAAAGTAGAGGGGTCACACTGTACAATGTATACTAGCTTGAAGTTCACAGCTGTTTCCACTTTGCCAGTTTAGTACTTAAGAAAATACTTTAAAGCAAAGTATCTCCAGCTATGTCCTACTATTTGGACAACATTTTTCTCTGTACTAAAAAGTACAGATCTTTCATTTGGAGAAAAAAAAAAAAAGAAAAAAAAAAAAGAAGGTGTGCAGATCTAAATGTAAATTGTGTAATAACGCAAAACCTGAGGAAACGGCTAGCGGTAGAACCGTAGAACTAGAACTTGACTACATCAAGAGAAAAAGAAAGTTTATTGATGCCCCAAAATTGTAGAAAAAAGAAGATGAGATTTCTTTTAAGGAAAAATAATTTCATTAATAATAGAAAAAAGTACATTACCTATCAAATAGCATTCAAATATAGAGCACACATCCATAAGAAATAAATTAAAATTAATGGAAGAATTTTGTATCCTGTAATCCTCCTAAAATCGATTCGGAATATGAGACTCATATAAATCACTATTATTATGCATTTCAATAAATATTTTTATTTTTGTTGGCTCGTTAAAACCTCCACTCTATTGTTAGTATTTCTCGCTTAAAATCCAAAAACTATTGAGAGATAAATATCATTATTATTATCCATACATATATATATTAACCATACTAAAAATACCAAAATATAAGATTCGTATAAAACCACCGTAAATATAGATTTAAGTAGATTAAATTTACAAAAATAAAAAATAAAAAAAAAACTCAAAATCACTACAGATGAAGATCTAAATGGACTAAAATTACCATAGATCTAGATCTAAGTAGAAATATATCTTTCGAAATGGAAGGATTATTCAAAAACATAATAAAAAATAAAACAAAAAAATATGAAACTCCCCACTGGAAATAATGATCTAAAAGATATCCCTCTTCGGCGAGTTAGAAGAAGAAGAAAGAACTCTTGCTAGTTAGAAGAAAAGAAAAGAGAGAGAAGAGGAAAGAAGAGAGCTAGAAGATGAAATATTTAGATGATGACATGTATATATATTAGAATATGATGACTCGTTTGGTACACATGATTGAATTGGACTATTAAATAGGATTGAATTAGATTGAATAGTCCTATTTTATACTATATTATATTTGGTGCAATACAGAACTAGAACAAAGTAAATATAATAATTTTTCTTAATTTAGTTCTAATTATGTTTTATTTATAAATAAATATTTACAAAACTGGAAAAGATAAATTTAAATGATGATTATATAAAACAATATGATTTTAATTTATTTATGAAAAATAGGTTTATAAAAATAAAATATATTTTTTTGTTAAAAAATTAGAATTTAATTAATATTTATATTAATTAAAAAAATTATTAAAGAAAGAAAAAAAAAGTAAAAAAATGTATGCTGTGCTGGAACTAAATTAACATAATCTCTAGTTGAAATAATTTAGTATCACGGAAAAGAGATTAAAAAAGGGGCAGACTGCTTTGTCCAATCCTCTTTAGATCGACTAAATAAAAAAATCTAGTCTCATTCTTTAGTCCAGGCCAAACGGACCCTAAGAGAATAGAAATATTAGTGGCAATAGTAATATCCATCATGCTCTACGTAATTTCCATATATAGCCTAGCAGCTCACAAATCATAATCATAAACTACTGTAATTAGTTAGTCCAAACTGGAATGACTATTTTGTAGAACTCAGTATATCAAAAGAATTTTAAACCATTTTCAAAAAAATAAAAATTTAAATCTTAGCAAATGAATATCAGGTGGAGTCTTAGTGAAACCAAATCTATTAATCCCAGCGGATTACCATGTTAAGTGATATTGGACAACATTGATATACCGGAACATTGTTCTTTATCAAATTCAAAAATGTCAGTCTAAGAGTGAATACTACTGCCACTTGCCAGAGCGGGGAAAAGAAGGTGTGGATTTGCATTTGACTAAGCCTGACTATTGGATTAATTTTATTTTATTTTATTTTTTTGAATGAGATTAAAATCATTTTATATGTAAATAGTGTCAGAATAATGTCTCTCTCTCTTTTTCTTTTTTTTTTTTTTTTTTTGTTTTTGAACAACAAAATAATGTCTCTTTGTGCAACTTGTGAGTAGATAATTTCCCTATTAGAAAAATTATTACATACACCACGTTTATATTAAATATTTGCAATCATGCTAAACATAATCGGTTGACTCTGAGCTACTTATTAATTAAGATGCTTCACTCATGAGGGACAAGTAAGATTATTGTATGACTATTTGATGACAACTGGCCATACAAGTAGGAAACACATCTGTGTCCATATGTTTCTGAGCTGGCCTCTATCTGTCTCAAAACTAGAATAAAACTGTATTAGATCTAGTCCTTTAATTTCGCCTGAGCTAGCTCTACCAAAAGGGTGAATAGAAACTAGGCCAACTTTCAGGTTCCAGATTCGTGTTATAAGAGTTTCTTGGGTGAAAATTTTGGACCCAGGCGGCGACATCGTTGGTGTGAATTTTTTATTTTTTACTTGGAGAGTGGAGATTTGAAGATTCAAAAAATGTAGTTACTATTGGATTATATCTTCAACTATCTGTTCGCGTGAATTAATGTTGAGAAAATTGTTACGTTAATTAATATTAACTTGTGAGATTGTATACGAAATTAAGCTGATTTAAAAATATTTATACGAGCTATAAAGCATTTTGCGTACTCATCAAACAGCAAAGTTTCCCATATTTCTTTTAGATCGACTTTTCCAACAGTTTGCACAAACACAATGTAAAATTAACAAAAATGTGAAATCAATAAGTAACACCATTGGAATTCGCTTAAAAGTGCAATTTGAATGATACTTACTTAAATACACGTGATTTTGATTTTCTAACAGTATATTCAATGCGGTGATTTTCTAAGAGTATATTCAATGCGGAACTTTGGGCATTACAAATTACTTTTAAAATTGGATTAAAGTGTCATGACATTTATCAATATTATTACAATAATATCTATATTTTAAAGTATCAATATCGATATTCGATGAAAAGATATTTATGTCGATATTAATAAAATATCAGTTAAAATGAGCTAATATCGAGATATTTACAGATATTATCATGACAATATTATTGATATTTTGAAATATCGACAATATCCTAGTATTAGGACAATTAGAAAACAATTTATAAAAAGATGTAGATGGTGAAAATTGAGTCACACTGAAGAAAATTTTATTTCCATGAGTTTCAAATCAATGAGCATAGAAACTTATCAAAGTTCATATGCTTATGATCCTGGTTTTTATAATCCCAATAAAGAGTCAAGTTCAAAACTGTAAAATGAAGGCAATTTTTTTGGCTATGAAGTATTTATGCAACATCCTCAAATTAATATTAATATATCCACGCATATCTATCAAGATTTTTTACTAAGTTGGGTAAATTCAAATTACCCAATTTCTAGGTATGTGGTTAAAAGAAATCAATTAACATATATGTGCATGACACGTAAATAACTATCTTAAAAATTACTCAGGTAGAGTAACTTTGGAAAATATATTATTTGGACTAAAATGGAAATTTCTCTTATGATTTTTAATCTCATAGAAACTCATTTTGGTATTGAATAAATTTTTACTATTTTATATTATCATTGATTTTTATTTAATTTCAACGTAATTTAGAACTAGTTACAATTTATAAAGTATTAATATGAAATATATTAAATAAATTAGTGTGATATATACTCTAATTTTTAAAATTATTCTATCCAATGAAATTTGATCGTTTTTCTACTATATACATGTATTTTATTTTTTCTATATTATAATAAGGAATTTATTTTTAAATAAAAACTAATATAAATTTTATAATATCACTTATTTTAGCTTTTCCTATAATTTCTTTTGAAAATTTTAAATTTTAAGATAAATTTTAATAATTTTATATAATATTTTCGACATAAGCATTATCATCGATATTATCCTTAAAATCTAATTCATATCGACAACAACGTCACTATTTTAATCCTTCAATTCTACAACTAAAACAATCGTTGAATCCCTGAGGAGAAAAAAAGGATTATTAGTTGGAAATGTGATTATGAATAGAATCAAGACCTAATATGGTTCTTAAAACCCTGCGGGAAGGGAAAAAAACATAGCTAATACATTATATTGAAATAAACATAATTAAATTGAAAGAATGAATAGAGATGGAGATCGTCTAATGCCAAATAAGAACATGATGGATTTGTCTTTATTGACCTTCTCCCAGCGGCCCAATCCCTCCTTTGTAAAATAACCTATTCTTTTTCAAGCTAGACTGTACACAATCGAGATTGCCTAATGGTCATCCAAGCTAGTTCAAGTCAAGCTCTTAATAAAGATTTTATCATGTTTCGTGATTTTTCAGCTTAAAAATCATAACTTCGAGTTTCAAATTGACAATAATGTGTTTTATTTCCATTTAATCTTCTAAGTACAAAAAGCTCATCTTGTAAACTAATTTTAACTTACCCAAACTCTAAATCCCCATTGTTATTTCTTTTGTTGAGAAAACAAGTGAAATAGTTTTTAATAGTGTGGTCTTTTAATTTTTTTTTTTTTTGGCAAAATTAATGGTCTAGCAAGCATATCTAGCATGGTTGAGTTATAAAAGGGTATATTTTCTAAATCACTCTGTCAATAAGATAAGACCATGCTGATTTAAGATGATTTGAGAGTTTTTAGAGAAGATCCTCTATAAAAAAATAAAAGTTTTATTAAAAAGGAGGTGAATGGCCAAAATAAAAGTTTGAGTAAGTACTCTCTTTTAAATTTCATATCTTACTAGTCTCTTTTAAGAATCTCGTATATATGTTAAGCCAATAATAAACATTAACACGTTCATATTGCATAATAAACATAAGCATAGAGACTAAGATATACCAGTAATGATCACAAAATACCATAATTATCGTACATAATAATATCAAATATATCTAAGATACATCATAATTATGCATATTAATGCATATTTGATCAAGCTGATAAGCAATAGGAATGGCGGTCAAGTACATCATAACAAAACTTTGGTTCCGTTCCAAATGCTGGATACTTTTTATGAGAAAATATTATAAAAGAGTTTATAGTGGAATTATGAATAACAAAATTTTTTGTTGATTCTAAATTTTCCCAAAAAAAAAATGGATCTCTATTATGATATTATTGAAATACTCATAGAAAGATTTTCACAAAAAATGTTTCTAAACTAATGAAAGGTATGTTTACTAATATGTAATAGAAAGGAAAAAGAAACAGAAAAATATTCTCTGCCATAAATTACTATATAAACACATAAAAATATTATAACTTTTTCCGCTCATTATTTTTTATTCCTCTTAGTTCTCTTTTCCTTTCATTCCCTTTAGGTATTAGTAAACATAATTTTTGTTTCTAATCATCAAACTTTAATTAAACTGCAAATGTGTAGTCACTTTTATCTTGACCAAATAACGGTGAGATCTAATTGCAAACACCAAAAGTCTCGAGGAAATAATGATTAAAAATCAAGTTGATCTCTAATGCTTTCTTCTCACTTTTATCCCTAATTAACTTTATGGAGTCAATAGCCAAAACTAATGTATTTCTACTCAGACTGAAATATAGCCGAAGTTCAACGGGGCTACAATTTTGGGTACTTAGATGAAAACTCCGAAAGACGGCCATTTACTATAGCAAGCCCAAATTAACAGCCATTTGGTCTATACAACCCATGTAATTATTGTATAACAAATATATTCAATAATTATAGGGTGAATTTAAAAAAAAATACTTTGAAGTTTGCGTATTCTGTAATTTAAATACTGAAGTTTGGACTCCACAAAATAATACTCTGAAATTAAGAATTCTAAAAATCAATATCATGGACTGACTTTTTGACCAATTTTAGTCATAGATTCACATAAATATCATCCATTAAAACTAGATTAGTCCTTATTATTTTCTTTAATTTTGAGGATATTATCATCTTTTACCCATTAAAGTTATTCAAAAAGTCAATTCAAAGTATTAATTTTTAAAAATTCTTAATTTTAGGATATTATTTTGTAGAGTCCAAACTCTAAAGTTTAAATTGTAGAATAACTAAACCTGAGGATATATATATATATATATTTACAGATTACCCATAATTATATTAGTAGAATATTTAAATTAAGGATTAAAGTAGGATGCCTTTGTCATTCTATTTCAACTACTAACAAAATGTAGAAATCCTCTTTTCAAAGAAAAAAAGTGTGTAATAATGAATCATAATTCATATATTAATTCTAGTATTCGTAGAAATTAAAGTCAATCGATCTTCTAATTCCTATTTTGATTCTATTGTATTCTTATTATTATTTGTATTCTATTTCTTTACACAAAATCAAAGTCCACAATAGTATTTAATTTGATTTGTCATTATATTGTAATTTTATTGTTTAATTATCTTTAAAAGAATTGTCAGGTGTTTGATATAAAAGGGGTTGAGGTGTTGTTAAAAATCATATTAGAATACCCTTTAAAAACAAAAGAAAAAAGCCTCAATATTTACGAGGAGTTTGATACAGGTCTCATAAGTATTTTAAACGTTCCAAACTAGGTCTTTTTCTTACATAATTCAGGATACTAATATCAAGATATTCATTTATGAAAGTTCAGGGTTACAAACATAAACAAACGACAATTTGGAATTTATTATTGTCGTACATGAGGTATGTAAAGATCCCTGCAGTGAATGAAATTAGAGAAAGAAAGCATTAGTTGTTGAATATGTATCTACATATATGCACACATAGCTCTAGGTAGGCATGAGTTTGTGGTAACTTCTATGGCCGTATAGTAAATCTTTAATATGCCGAAAGACATGGACTGACTTTTTGACCAATTTTAGTAATAGATTCATAATAATATCATCCATTAAAATTAGATTAGTCCTTATTATTCTTTTTAATTTTTAGGATATTACCATCTTTTACCCGTTAAAGTTATTCAAAAAGTCAACTCAAAGTATTAATTTTCAAAAATTCTTAATTTCAAGATATTATTTTGTAAAGTCTAAACTCTAGAGTTTAAATTGTAGAATAATTAAACCCAAGGATTTTTTTTTTACAGTTTACCTACAATTATATTATTAGAATATTTAAATTAAGGATTAAAGTAGGATGCCTTTGTCATTTTATTTCAACTACTAACAAAATATAGAAATCCTCTTTTCAGAGAAAAAAAGTGTGTAATCATGAATCATGATTCATATATTAATTCTAGTATTCGCAGAAATTAAAGTCAATCGGTCTTCTAATTCCTATTTTGATTATATTGTATTCTTATTATTATTTTCATTCTATTTCTTTACACAAAATCAAACTCCACAATAGTTTTTAATTTGATTTGTCATTATATTGTAATTTTATTGTTTAATTATCTTTAAAAGAATCATCAGGTGTTTGATATAAAAGGGTTGAGGTATTGTCAAAAATCATATTAGAATACCTCTTAAAAAACAAAAGAAAAAAAGTCTCAATGTTTACGAGGAGTTTGATATAGGTCTCATAAGTATTTTAAACATTCCAAATTAGGTCTTTTTCTCACACAATTCAGGATACTGATATTAGGATATTTATTTATGAAAGTTTAGGGTTACAAACGTAAACAAACGAAAATTTAGAATTTATTATTATTGGACATGAGGTATGTAAAGATCCTTGTAGTAAATGGAATTAGAAAAAGAAAGCATTAGTTGTTAAATATGTATCTACTTATATGCACACATAGCTCTAGGTAGGCACGCATTTGTGGTAACTTCTATGGCTGTATAGTTAATCTTTAATATGTCGAAAAATATAGATTGATTTTTTGACTAATTTAGTAATTGATTTGTCATTATATTGTAATTTTATTGTTTAATTATCTTTAAAAGAATTATCAGGTGTTTGATATAAAAGGGGTTGAGGTGTTGTTAGAATACCTCTTAAAAACAAAAGAAAAAAACCTCAATGTTTCCGAGGAGTTTGATACAGGTCTCATAAGTATTTTAAACGTTCCAAGCTGTGTCTTTTTCTCACACAATTCAAGATACTGATATCAGGATATTTATTTATGAAAGTTAGTTAATCTTTAATATGTCGAAAGATATAGATTGATTTTTTGATAATTTTAGTAATTGATTTGTCATTATATTGTAATTTTATTGTTCAATTATCTTTAAAAGAATTATCAGGTGTTTGATATAAAAGGGGTTAAGGTACTGTTAAAAATCATATAAGAATACCCCTTCAAAAAATAAAGAAAAAAACCTCAATGTTTACGAGGAGTTTGATACAGGTCTCGTAAGTATTTTAAATGTTTACGAGGAGTTTGATACAGGTCTCATAAGTGTTTTAAACATTCCAAATTGGGTCATTTCTTTCACACAATTCAGGATATTGATATCAGGATATTTATTTATGAAAGTTTACGGTTACAAACATAAATAAACGACAATTAAGAATTTATTATTGGTGGACATGAGGTATATAAAGATCCCTGCAGTGAATGGAATTAGAGAAAGAAAGCATTAATTGTTGAATATGTATCTATGTATATGCACACATAGTTTCATGTAGGCATAAGTTCGTGGTAACTTCTATGGCCGTATAGTTAATCTTTAATATGCCGAAAGATATAGATTGATTTTTTTGACTAATTTTAGTAATAGATTTACAATAATATCATTTATTAAAATTAGATTAATCCTTATTATTCTTCTTAATTTTGAGGATATTACCATCTTTAACTCGTTAAAGTTATTTAAAAAGTTCACTCAAAATTTTCAGAAATTCTTAATCTCAGAATATTATTTTGTAGAGTCTAAACTCTAGAGTTTAAATTATAGAATAACTAAATTTGAGAATTTTTTTTTCTTACAGTTTACCCATAATTATATTATTAGAATATTTAAATTAATGATTAAAGTAGGGATGAGTTTGTGGCAACTTCTATGATCGTATAGTTAATGTTTAATATGTCGAAAGACATGAAATCAATTGTGTTTAAGAAAGGAGTTAAAAAAGAGATTTTATACAAAATTTAATTGGATGATGTCTGAGAAATTCGAACTCTCGTGAGGACGTCGCCTGATAATTATTGTTTAATTATCTTTAAAAGAATCATTAGGTATTTGATATAAAAGAGGTTGAGATATTGTTAAAAATCATATTAGAATACCTCTTAAAAACAAAAGAAAAAAACCTCAATGTTTACGAGGAGTTTGATACAGGTCTTATAAGTGTTTTAAACATTCTAAACTAGGTCTTTATCTCACACAATTTAAGATACTGATATCAGGATATTTATTTTTGAAAGTTCAAGGTTACAAATGTAAACAAACGACAATTTGGAATTTATTATTAGTAGACATGAGGAATGTAAAAATCCCTGCAGTGAATGGAATTAGAGAAAAAAAGTATTAGTTGTTGAATATGTATCTACGTATATGCACACATAGCTCCAGGTAGGCATAAGTTTATGGTAACTTCTATGGCCGTATAGTTAATCTTTAATATGCCGAAAGATATAGATTGATTTTTTTGACTAATTTTAGTAATAGATTTACAATAATATGATTTATTAAAACTAGATTAGTCCTTATTATTCTTTTTAATTTTGAGGATATTACCATCTTTTACCCATTAGAGTTATTCAAAAAATCCACTCAAAATTTTCAAAAATTCTTAATCTCGGAATATTTTTTTGTAGAGTCTAAACTATAGAGTTTAAATTGTAGAATAACTAAATTTGAGAATATTTTTTTTTTATAGTTTACCCATAATTATATTATTAGAATATTTAAATTATTAATTAAAGTAGGGATGAGTTTGTGGTAACTTCTATGGTCATATAGTTAATCTTTAATATGTCAAAAGACATGAAATCAATTGTGTGTAAGAAAGGAGTTAAAATAGAGATTTTATACAAAATTAAATTGGATGATGCTTAAGAGATTCGAACTCTTGCGAGGACGTCACCTGATAATTATTATTTAATTATCTTTAAAAGAATCATTAGGTATTTGATATAAAAAGAGTTGGGGTGTTGTTAAAAAACATATTAGAATACCTCTTAAAATCAAAAGAAAAAAAGTCTCAATGTTTACGAGGAGTTTGATACAGGTCTCATAAGTGTTTTAAACGTTCCAAATTGAGTCTTTTTCTCACACAATTCAGGATACTGATATCAAGATATTTATTTATGAAAGTTCAGGATTACAAACGTAAACAAACGACAATTTAGAATTTATTATTATTAGACATGAGGTATATAAAGATCCCTGCAGTAAATGGAATTAGAGAAAGAAAGCATTAGTTATTGAATATGTATCTACGTATATGCACACATAGCTCCAGGTAGGCATGAGTTTGTGGTAACTTCTATGGCCGTATAGTTAATGTTTAATATGTTGAAAGATATAGATTGATTTTTTGACTAATTTTAGTAATTGATGTATCGTTATATTATAATTTTATTGTTTAATTATCTTTAAAAGGATCATCAGGTGTTTGATATAAAAGGGGTTGAGGTGCTATTAAAAATCATATTAGAATCCCCCTTAAAAACAAAAGAAAAAATCCTCAACGTTTACGAAGAGTTTGATACATGTCTCATAAGTGTTTTAAATGTTCTAAATTGAGTTTTTTTCTCACACAATTCAGAATACTGATATTAGGATATTTATTTATGAAAGTTCAAGGTTACAAATGATAATTTGGAATTTATTATTATTGGACATAAGGTATGTAAAGATCCCTGCAGTAAATGGAATTAGAGAAAGAAAACATTAGTTGTTGAATATATATCTACGTATATGCACACATAGCTCCAGGTAGGCATGAGTTTGTCGTAACTTCTATGGCCGTATAGTTAATCTTTAATATGCTAAAAAATATAGATTGATTTTTTTACTAATTTTAGTAATAGATTCACAATAATATTATTTATTAAAACTAGATTAGTCCTTATTATTCTTTTTAATTTTGAGGATATTACCATTTTTTACCCGTTAAAGTTATTTAAAAAATCAACTCAAAATTTTCAGAAATTCTTAATCTCAGAATATTATTTTATAGAATCTAAACTCTAAAGTTTAAATTGTAGAACAACTAAATTTGAGGATATTTTTTTTTACAATTTACCCATAATTTTATTATTAGAATATTTAAATTCATGATTAAAGTAGGAATGAGTTTGTGGTAACCTCATGTACTTAGTAGGCACACGCCTTAACCACTTCGCCAAAGCGACTTTTGGCATTTAAATCATAAATCTAATTTATACAAGAACTAATAGGCAAACAAATTTAAAATTTTCATTTCTTTTTCCTGGACACAAGTAGATCATTCATAAAAGTAAATATATATCCTTTATCCCCATAAATCGTATCAGATTATTTTTTTTTTTTTCATTTTCTTTATTCTCAGGGAAGATATCTGGAGTTTCCCCCATGTATTAGTAAAATACACGTTTCCATTCTATATTTTAAAAAATGAAAAAATGTACTATTTCACTTTGCTAAATTGAATCAAAATGAGCCATTTGGGTCCAATTTGGTCACATATATGTTGTGAAAACAATTTTAATCAAATAGTCAAAGGATTTCTAACACTTTTATTTATAAAAATCTAAAAGAATTACGAAAATATGGAAATTAGATTTTTTTTTTCAAATTTCCGTACTGTTTTTAGTAGAAAAATATTACCTTTTAATTTTCTTTTAGAAACATTCACTTTTTTAAATAGTTATTGGTTATCCGTTACTAGTTATATACCTCGTTAAAAATAATTTTAATCAATAATTATCAATTTTTGAAAATTAGTTACTAATTATTAGTTATAATTTTAAAAATAATATTGTTCTAAATAGATTTTTGAAAAATAATATTTTTCTAATAAGAACCATACTAGATCAATAGAAAACACTAGTGACTGTACTTTTCAATTTTTTTTCTAAAAATATCATAAAAGGCCTAATTTCCCTGTAGTCAAACTACCTCTTCATCCCTATAACCAAGCACCATTTTTTTTTTTGAACTTTTGTATAGTGTTTTAAAAATAAATTCAAGTATTTGCACTTAAGATATTTGTAGTTTAATTAATAATTTATATGACTATGGGCTATATAGATATATCAAGAGGAAAAGGGGATATACAATTCAATAGTAATTTCTCGTTAATGGCACTAAAGCTCAATTTTTGTAATTTTATGAACTCATAAATATTAGAAGAAGTTTAAAAATCTTTTAACTAATAATAAATGGACATTAATTTATTAGAAATTATGGGTTTTGACAATAGTAAGAGCTAATAACACGATAAGTTGTATATATGAAAATATACCTAGTAGTTTATTTTCTAATATTCTATGAACGAATAAATGTCAAAAGATAGTTTAAAACCGTCTTGACTAACAAATGGAAATTAATTAATATATAAAAGAAATTGATTTTCATGACAACAATTTGAGTATTTATTATCAATTGATATTTAATTGATTCATTTAGCTATAACTTTTGAATTGGTAACATTATTTATTTTTGGGCCTAAAAAGAGACATATATCTTTTTAACCATTTCTCAAAACACTATATCAAAATTAAGACATATAAGTTGATTTTTATACTAGAACACATTAATATCAATTTGACAAATTGAGGAGAATATTTAACCTTTCTAAAATAATTGATATTTTACTAAAATACAGAGAAGCTTTTGGAATTTTCCTAATATTGTTCTCAAAACCCGAAAAACGAAAAAATTCAACTCCTCCCCAGATCACACAACAATGTCCTCTCCTACATGGGTGATGAAACCCAGATAGCCATCTTCTATTGGAACACCTCCCTCGCCTACCTTTTCACTTGGCTACCTGAAACCCTTTTCAATGCCAATGCTGCTCCTTTAGGTCTCAAGTACAGCAAAGAGAATCGTGTTTATCTTCTCCACCACCCCCTTTTGCTTTCACCACACTATCTCGACCACCCTCACTTCCATCACTTGTAAGCATTACGCACTTCTACCAGCAATCTACCAGCTACCACAACCGTCCAACGCTGCCACTACTTAACGTTGATATTGTCCTTGGTTGGTGTTTTTGCAGGTCACCGCATCTGCAAGTCAACACTTCCATCTTGAACATTGTTGTACTTACAATCTTATTTAATAATAATTTCTAATCTTGAAGATTTTTCTTATGGTCTTATTAGCTGGGAAATTCATGAATGTGTTTTGATTCATTTTGATTATTAAGTACGAGTGTTTTAATTTATTCTCTATACTATTACCATAAACCTTATAAGGGTAATAGATATTTTCATGATTTACAATATAACCATACTTTATCTTATTCTCAACAATATCATAGTCATTCTAGCTATTATCTTGAGAATATAAAACATAATGACAGGGTCATAAGAGATGGTCCTATTTATGATAGTATTTCAAACTATAAAATCTTTTTAATTTGGGTAAATGCTCTTGAGAAATTTTTTGACTATTATAATTTTACTGATGATCAATATAATTTTTTTGCTAGTTAGAAATTAATTAGACCTACTAAAGTTTACTAGAAACTGGTACAATGTGAAATTGAACATTATTATCATTTGTCTATAACTTTGTAAGTTGAGATAAAAGAAAAATTGGAAAGGACATTCTTATATCAACCTAGTATTAGTCAAGTCACTACAAGAAACATGATTTTTGCTGACGGACTACTAATAACCCGTCGGTAAAAGCTTACATTCGCTGACAGGTTTTAGTGAAATCCGTCGGCAAAAGATTGCTAAAAAAATTAATTATCGGGCATTTTTCACCGACAGGTCTCTATTGGTGTAGTGACAATACGCCGACGGATTAATGGTTTCCATCGGCAAATGTCGATTTTTTAATTAAAAAGAAAAAGAAGCAAAACGACGTCGTTTTGAAATAGGATTATGATAAAACTCTACGAGCTCTCTCTTTCGTTCTTCCGCCGCTCAAGCTCTCTCTCTCTCTCTCTCTCCTCTGAAGCTCGTTCTCTCTCTCTCTCTCTAATCTCAACCTCAAGATCCCTTAATCCCTTGAGCTCTCTCTTTCCTCTCTAGCTCTAGCTTCCGTCTTAAGCCAAAATAATAATTTGGTACTGAAAATCACTGAATTCCAACGCCGTCATCAGATCCACTCGGACCTTAAATCGTCAAGTACCAAACTTTTTGTATGACCCAAATCTCTCTTGTTCTTCTTCAATCTTCAAATTTTGGATTATGCTTGCTATTATGGTTTGTTTATTGAGCCCGATTGAGTTTCTCATTTTTGAAGGATTCAAATTGTTTTTCTGTATTGACTGGCCCCATTTTTTTTAATTTAAATTTAAATTTAATTTTTTGTGGAGTGAGTGGAATAAAGTGTATAGTATGTTTGGATTTTAATTTTTTTGTATGATTCAGACTATGAAATGGTGATTTTGAAGTCCGTAGTCCATAGGATTATGATTTTATTTATTTATTTTTTGTATGATTTTATTTATTTATTTATTATCTATAGACACCCGTGATTATATTGCCATTCGTGTAAAACTCTATTAAAATTCTCACTTTGTCTATTCCAATCGGTATTAATTTCAAAAAAAAAAAATCGGTCTCACTTTGTTAACTTGTTGGTAATGTTTATCTATTTGAATCTTTCATTTTAAGTATCATGTTGAGTGAATATTATTTGCTGATGCTCTCTGGCAAAAATTGACCAAATTTTTGGCCAAGAATATTTAGAATAACATACTGGACCTTTCTTCTTCTTCTTCTTCTTTTTTTTTTTTTAAAAAAAAACAGTGATGCAACTTTGTACATTTACAAATATTTTCCTTTTAGTCAACAGAGCATAGAAAATTACAACCATATTCTAAGTATGGTGTATATAAAATTGAAGAATTTTGATATAATTCTAATTTTAATTTTTAATGCTACGATGTTATGAATTTAATTTCAGTATTATATTGTTTCTCTTTGGAAAACTAATTATTATAAATTAGCTTAGATACTAAAGATAATTAGAAGGTTTGTGTATATTTTTAAGTATTTGAGTACCCAAAAATTGGTAACTAGTATATCTATATCTATATCGAACATCAAGCTGTCGAGCCAAAACTCTCTCTCTATAACTAGTATTGACTACTACTGAAGTTTAATGCCAAGTTGATCTTTGAACAAATGGTATAACTAGACTAGTTCTGTTGTAGCTGAAGCAATTGCTTTGTGTTCTCGGCTTCAGTACTTTGATCAAGTCACCACCTTTTGTTTCTTAAAACTCCAATTAATTTGTGTAATATCTCTTAAGAAGAATATTATTGCAAGAAAAGAGAACAAAAAGGAAGTAATTTGTAAAGTGAAATCATGACATTCAATTGGTGTACAAATTTTAGTGCATGTCAACCTAATAATAATTAATTTATGTTAACAAACTAATCCTAATTTGAAATGGAGAAAACTTGGAACCATTCTTAATTATCTGAACCATCAATCTATTATATTGCTTAATGGATTTAATTTGAATGACTCTAATTAATTTCAGAGATCATTCACTAGACTAAAATAAATCAAGCCAACACCTAGTTGGAAAGTTATAATAAATATATTGAATTATATAGTTTTTCTTTCAATGATGAATTATATAGTATCAAGTACGGGATTAGTTTGAAACAACTCTGAAATATTTTAGTTTATATATTTTAGATATATATTTTATTTTTATATCTAATTTGTATTATAATGTATGTGATTTTGTTGTGGAAATATGCACACACTTGGCTATAAGTGTTGTATGCGCACATATATGCACACACTTGGTATTAAGTGCCGAGTGTGCACACTTAGTATGCACACCTCTTGGTACTTGGTGCCGTGTATGTAGCTTGTTAAACATAATTTTATGAACATGTGTTCATTATTTTAGTGCACCAAAATGTGTAATAAAATATTGAACACTAAAAAAAAAGAGGGGAACTTGTACCGTCTTTTGGAGGATCCTTACTGGTTAGGATCTCCTAAAAGCGGTACAAATTCCCCCCTTTTTTTTTGGCACTTAAAATTTTATCCCTTAAAAATTTTAGATTTTATAATATACATAATAGTTTGATCATGGCAAGATGTTTTTGAACATTCTTGCCAAGACGGATAGAGACACCATCCCAGTTTCCACTACAACGTGGAAAGATGTAAAGAAAGAAGACATTGAGCTCATCTTGAACCGGATGGAGATAAGTGAGTTTCCTAAAAGATTATTTTAAGCTATTTTAATAAAAGCCTTTATTAATAATTGTCCATTTTAATTTCGCAGATGAAGTTTGATTATCTTCGGTCCGATGCACTCTTCATGGACTCTATTGAGTAGTCCATGATGGCATATTTACAGGATTGGTGCAACATGATGCAGAATCATTTTACGAAAATGGGAGGTAAGAAGAATATGGCTTTTATTAAGGCTAATCCGTACAAGAACGTTCCCTTCGATCAGTAGAGGTTGATGAATTTCAGATCGTGTCCAAGGCTTTAGGGACTAGATCTAGGTGGCAGAAAGGGTTGGGAGCACTCCCTCGGCTGAAAAGTATAGGAGGACAAAGGGCTGCCAGCATGGGACAAGTTGCTGAGACAATCACCACCTTGAAGCAGCAGCTAGCTGAGAAGGATGCGAAGTACGTGCGGCGGATCGACGAGACTCAGCGACAAATGGCCGAAAAGGAAGCAGAGAATCAATGCTAGCTCGAGGAGACTCAACGACAACTCAACGAGCAAAACCGGATGCTTCAAACATTGATTGCAAAGCTCGGCATCGAGATGCCATTGCCTCCGCGTTCAGAATTGTAGACATTTTTTATTTTATAATATGTTCTAATTTTAGATACAATTTGTATATTTTATTTATTTAATAAAATTTGTGTTAATATATCTTCTTCCAAATTTTCATATATTAGTTAACCAAATTAATTATTAATTATTATTAATTAATAAATAATTATAACAATCAATAAAATAAATTTTTTTAACAAATTAATAAAAATTTTGCCGACGCAGAAATGCGTCGGTAAAAGTATTTTTATTTTTATAAATATTTTCACCGATGCATTTTGTCGTCAGAAAATGTATTGTACGTTTTTAAATTCTCTCTTTAATAACTTTCACTAACGCATAAATACGTTGGTAATTATTTAACTTTCACCGACACATTTATGTGTCGGTAATTGTTTAACTTTCACTGACGTGTTTATTCGTCAATGAAAGTCAAGTAGATTTCGAATTTGGGCATTTTTTCCCCGACGGAAATTTTTCGCCGACGTAAATCATGCATCAGTAAAACTCACTAATGCATCGGTAAATGTTACTTTTACCGACGAAATTAAATTTCCGTCGGTGAGCTACATTTAGCTACGGTCTTACACTGACGATAATCGCTAACGAGGAATTACGTCGGCAATTGTTAATTACCTTTCCCTGACATTTTATGTTACTTTTTCTGACGAAAAAATACGTCGGTGAAAGTCATATTTCTTGTAGTGAGTACCAGCTCTCTATAGTGAGGACCATGGATCTCCCTTCATCGTGAAGCCAAGTCTTTGATGTGGGCATATTTTGAGCTCAAGCTTTGAGCAATTGGTTATGGAGGTCGGTAAGGGTAAAAGTGGGCACGTGGCAGCTACAAGGTCAAAGGTGGAGGCGGGTAATACGTGAAAAAGGATCGAGGATATAATAGCTTCTAAGAGTGATATGATTTTAGTAGTGGTTTTATATTTCATTAATCACTTAAAAAATGTGCTAACTGCCAATTTAATCTACGTAGTAGTAATTGTGACGATGTAGGTCAGTTCAAATGATAAGAGTACCCACAATCGAGAATCTTGATCCTAAGTTTGAGTCATATTGAGAGTATGTGTGAAAATCTATTATCCTTAACAGATAAAATGAAGATTATGTAGTAGTAAATATTTTCTTTTACTTTATAATAAATAGAAATTATTAGTTAAATTATAATTGTTTTTTTAAGAAAAGAATCAACGTAGTAATGTCAGTCAGGTCATTGTCTACTCTCACCATTATAGTATATGAACCAGTAACGGAGGAGGGAAGAAATGGTGGGGACACATAATGTTTTTAGTCTTTTTTAACTTTACACGTTAAATGAGATTTTCTTTTCCTACTTTGTCTTTTTTTTGGATCTTTTTTTTTTTTTCTTTTTCTAACTTTGTCTTTACTTTAAGATGTAAATTTTAATTTATTTGACATCCTAACTACTAATGACTCACTTAATTAATAACTTTTCTTTTTCCTTTGGCACGAACTTAAAAAAAAATGTATAGATATAGATCTCTTTTTATACCTAATTTAAACAAATGTCTCCAATTCAAATAACATTATTATATACTCATTTAAAATAAAAACTAAAATCACCCTCGTCAAAACCCCCCTTTTTAAATAAATTAATGTCTATTAGTTAGTTAAGATATTTTTAAACTATTTTTTGACAGTTATAAGTTTGTGCAATTTTAGAAAATGAACTTTACGACCATTAACAGAAAATTACTCTTAAAGTAGTATGTTTATTTTTTTTTCTCTTTGTATATTTATTTATGTTCTCGGTATAGTTTTGTATATATTATTTCACTATTACAATGCATTAGTTTTGGAGTTAGATATACTAAAATTATAAATTGATCTATTTCAATTAAAAAGATATCTACCAAAAATTAAGAATATAATATAGTATATATGAAAATATACATTGTATACAGCTCGATATACCAAGAAAAAAAAATACTATATAATGGTGAATTCTTTTTAATAATTATAAATGACAATAAAAAAGAGCAAAAAAGAAAAAATAAAACCTTCTAACGAACAAAAGGACACTGATATATAAAAAATGGTCATTAAGCTATAAATTAGTAATATGATCATTTACTAATAGTAATTTGAAAAAGTGGTCATGAGGCATAAATTCTTGGATTTTAAGATAACAAAGAGTCAAATCTATATGGAAACGTAATTCTAGTTTAGTCTTCTACTTTGTGCTCAATATGTACCGACATTGTTGTACCATTTTCTACGGTCTTTGGTAAGAGTTACTATAAAAGTGATGAGGCTTTGTGTGGTGACATGGTCAAAGGATAGAATGTGTCAAATCTTTCAACAAACTTTTTGAAAACAAAGGCAATTTTGTTATCGCATACAAAAATTTGGAAAATTCAAATGAATGTTATATTGCCGAAGGTTCTTCGGCCATTGCGGCAGATGAAGTTATGTCATTTGGTCTACCAATCATAACCTTTTAAACCTCAATTTAATGCCCTAAATCTTATATCGAATGTGCACTAAGAAGATCATCGGTATTTTAACTGGTGGTTTAGGATTCTAAAATATCTTTAGTTAGAACTTTTGATTAAGATCTAGTGATTTTACAATTAGTATCAGAGTTAACTGAATCTATTACCCATATAGATCTCGATAGGATATGATGACTTATAATCGTGGTAATCATGAACCTCGCCTGTAAGATTTGGGGCATCAATAGAGTTACAGTTGGTATTTAAAGCATACCCAATCCATTACCTATGTTATCCTTAAAAGGCTACTGTTAACCATAATTGTGATAAATGTAAACCCCATCTGTAAAAGTTATATATGTGCTTTGGAATGTTGATGCTCAATAGAAATTAAATTAGGAGACTAAAAGTACTTTTAACTAGCATTTTAAGTGATGATTGAATTTGTGACGCTTAAGACTTATGTGAGAGATATACTTAGATAATCATAAATATTTAAGTAATAGTCGAGGAGCTCAAAATTATATTGGACTAGTATTTTTGAGTAAAGCATAGTAATATTATACCAAAAATACCAAAATAATTAATGCATATTCATCTACGGTAATAAATATTTGTGGTTACTTGTTCCTTGGTCAGGAGAAAAAAGATTCAGGTGACTCTTACTTATGAGCTAAGACAAGCTGACGAGCAGAATAGACTATCCTTTTGCTCGTGTCCCGGTCCATTTCAATGATAAGTGGGATAAAAGACGATGAACTCTTTCCCTTTTTTTTTTTTTATTAAATATTTTTATTCGAGTATTATAGAGTATAGAGTGAGATTCAGAGTACATTATATAAGAAAGTTTTCCGGATATAGTGGTGTGCCTACAATAATATTCCTTCCCTTCCTTAAACTGACTTTTGGCCATTTGAAAAATGCCACCAAAATTCTGAAAACGTTCCTTCCTTTTCGGTGAAATTATTGGATTTTGAAAATTGGCCAACTGCTTGTCTGAGTACCTTTTTTTTCTTTTTTTTCGTTGGAATGAGACTCGTTGTCTCAGTCTGATACTCCTTCCTCGCAAAGGGTCGGAAAGTCGGTGTTCTCAAACTCACAACTATGTTCCACGTGGCCCGGTTCATTCTGTGCCACCTACTATTGGGTCAGCACATTAACAACCATAGACCGGTTTACAGCCAAATATTTAATTCATAAGGACAAAATGCCCAGAGATAAAAGCATTTATTTACAAAAATGACCCTCTCTTCGACGGCCTTTTGAGTCTGAATCGGGCGGAAAACGAAGACCAGATTTGCAAGGTTGTTTCGTAGCTTTGACTGAAGCCAACTTAGGTTATCTCCCTCTCACTAATCTTACAAATAATAATTCTAGGCTATTGTCTCTTAGGTTTTTAGTATAGTAGAGCCATGGCCTCTAAGTAAGATGAGACTAGTCTCGATGCTGCTTTATGTCTGTCAATTGTGCTAAATTCGTGTCAGGTCTATCCTTTTTTTTTTTTTTTTTTTTAATTTTCGTTTTTCTTTCTCCCCCTTCCGACTTTGCAACTTGCTGAATATCTTTAGATACTCTTAATGTATGAGACTGTTGTTCAAACAGGTTGATCGTACGTCGAGTTCAGATAATGGTAAATAAGGCGAAAAGGGGTTTCTATGACAACTTGTCAAGGAAAGGGCTCCAAAATATGTGCAAGCTGTATGGTTTGCCTGCGAATAGATCACACTCGGAGTTGGAAAAGTCATTGGTTGCCCACCTAGAGGTACCTTTCCTTTCATCGAACTACAATGAACAGCAAATGATGGCAAAAAAGAAAAAAAAAAAAANCAAATTATTTAGTAAAGAATTACTTTGAGTAACATCTGAGGTATCATCTTTGGGAACTATTTCCTGTTTGAAGTAAGCAATAGCAATATGAGGAGAAAAAGAGAAGAGATAAGAAAACCAAAAGTGTAGGAGGGTACTTTTGATGTCATTTTATATTGTCTTTGGGTTCCTTGTGATGTTTATCCTTGCATAAGAATCACTATGGCCTGAGGAAGTTTGTTTATGTTGATTTTTGCTACTTCTAGGGATCACTCTGGCTAGATGAACGGTTAAAGAAATTGGAAAAGGGGTGTAGTGCTATGGTTTTGGGCAAAAAATAAAAAAATAAAAAAAAATTTGGAACAAGCTTTTATGTTTTAATTTATGTTTACGAAAATCCTTCTCGGATCTTGAATTTTACTTTTTATGAGGCCGTTCACTTCTTTGTAGAAGATCTTGTTTATCATTTGCAGCCTCCTCTTATTTGTCTTGAGCCTTCGCATTCGAAATTTACATGTCATCTCATTTATAAAAGTTAACATTTCCTTTTCTTACAATTTGTCTCCTAGAGTAGTCAGTCTCCACCATACAATATGTCAAGATGCACTCCAACTCAAAGGTTTCCACTAGATTATAATGAGCTTGTGCCAGTAGGTCTACTCAAGCCCAACCTAGCAAAGTCTTTTGATTAAAAGAGTCAAATACTTCTAGTTGTCTTGTCTTGGTGGTTTGATCAGAAGCTTATCATAACTAATCAGTAACAATAGTGAGTAATTTGGTTGAAAGACATAAAAGGTCTCTGGAGATTGTTTTAAAGATGAAGTATTTTGTATGATAGTACAAATATTGGGTTTTGTTTTGTGGACCCCTTATTTAAAGGAGTTCGTAGATTCCTTTTTTTTTTTTTTTTCGTCTTTGATTTTGCTGGATTTAAGAGCTTGCTTTTGTCTTTTCATTTCTTTCTTTGATGGGGGACAGTTATCCTTTATTTTTATACCTCCTTATTTCTTCTTCTTATTTTCAATTTCTTATTGAAAAAAGAATAATTATTATGAGAGCTCATTATTCATTTGGTGTCGTAGAGAAAGATATCCAAGATAATCCTCACACTGTTTAAAGCAGTGATTGGTTGTTTTCTGTAAGAGAGAACTTCTATGATGAGCTTTGATTTTCAATCTTGCTTCATATGTAAGGTAAAATATTTACTCTTCAAACTAACCATTCAGTTTCCCTGTTTCATTTGATTTGGCTTGATTTCACCACGTCCTCCTCTCTGATGCTATTCAGTTCTTCCTTGTCACATCTAATCACTACTTGGTTGCTTATTGTAACTGAGGAATACTGTTTTTACTAGCTACTGTTTTCAAACAAGCACATTGAAGACGAAAAAAGATGTTAATACATTAGATTTTGGCTAGTTTCGTTGTTGCAAACTAGTGTTGAAAATGATCCTGAAAGATATATCTGTGTTTGTCTATACAGGAGGGAATAAATGGTTCAATCTGTAATCTCCAGAAGGCATCCCACTCTAAATGCAATGGAAGTAGTGTAAAACATAGGAAGGCCCAAAGGAAAAGCCCTAATGAGAAGTTTTTGAGTTTATCAAGGGACAATGTCGTAGATTTTATGCCCCTAACCAAAACTAGGGGCAGAGATGATGGTAGATGTCCTGCAGAAAATGCTTTTGCTTCCTTGATTGAAAGTTCTCCGAAAGTTCGTGGCTCTTCTTTTGAATTTTATGTCAGGTCAGAAGAGGGGATTAATCTTTATGTTGATTTGAATTCAACCCCATCTGACTGGACTCAGCGATTCAAAAATGAAGTTTATATATGTGAGAATGTGCAAAATAACAAAGGCCGAAGTTTGCATGAAGACCTTGGGTATCTCAAGGATGGTGACAAGGAAATGAGAAATTCTTTTTGGAATATGAAGACAGGAGAAATCAGGGATGGACATATAGAAACCGGATCTTCCCCAAGTTTAAGAATGTCAAAAGATGATCAATCTGGGCTTGATCAGCTAGAAAAAGTCGAATCATCTTTAATTCCCTTCACAAAACAGCCATGCAACTTTTCTGAAAAGTTAAAGGAAGTTCAAGCCCCTAAGTCATCTGAACTTTCCAGTGCACATGACAATATAGTTTCTGTTGCTGACTCTTGTGCTAAAGATGATGGTACTCTGGTTCTTGATTCAGATGGAATTGGTGTTCATCACAATAAGTCACTCCGTGATTCAACTACCAAAACTATCTCAGATGGTCCGTTGAGTGTTGTAAGATCGGACCATTTGAATACCAATCTGAGTCAGTGTCAAAATTCAATCCTTCAGAATGGTTTTAGTCATGAGAATCCTACTGTGGTTGATCCTGTATGCTCAGTAAGTGGTTCCATAGAGATGCAGTCATCAGAAGTTGCAAGCTGCAACAAAGATGCATCATGTTCACATTGTGAAAATAGTGGGTTTGACAGAAAAAACAATACTGAAACTGAAAAAAATGGATTAGCCAATGCAAGTGAGTTGGATCCTGACGCATATGGGTACCATTTGCCTGTTCTTGCTGAAGAAGGGGTATGACCGTGTTGCCTCTATCTCTGCAGAAACAAAATAATGTCTGCATGATACTTTTTTATTTTAATGCATGCTGGAAACAGAATATGTAAGGATGTACTTTTTTTTCCCCCTAAAAGAAATAAAAGAAACATTCTAGGAAAACATGCGTCTTAGTTGTTTATTAGCAATATCTAATCCAAGGTCAATTTTGTATGAGTTGAGATTGGAAGACTTAGGCATATTGAACTGTTTTGACATATTTTTTTTTCTTTGGGGTTGTTCGCTTGTATTAAAAAATTTCTCTTTATTTTACTCGCTCTCTCTACATACTTGTTAGTTGTTTATTAACAATATCTATCCAAGGTTAATTTTGAATGAGTCGTGATTGGAAGACTTAAGCATTCTCTCTCTCTCTCTCTCCTTATTTTCATATCATTAGTGTTTCATAAGAAATCTCTGTTTTTCCCTGTATCATGCACGTATGACTAGCCAATATCACATAAAGAATTATGAGCTGACATATATTCCTGAATAATTTGGAATTCTCTCTCCAAAATATTGCTTACTTATGTTCTCTAAAGTTAATTGCATGCACATTGTTCTCGTCACATTATTTTGTAAGCTTTCACATTATTGGTTGACTTGTAGCATCCTTCTGTTACAGGAAAGGAGCAACATTTTGGACGAGAAAGAAAGTTCAGAGTAAATTCTGTTTTTAAAGCTTTCGTTTATCAAATTTTGGGGTTATGTTAGCTTATATGTAGTCTGCTCCTCTTTAGATGCTCACAACTTACCAAGTCATCTGGGAAGACAAGCTTGAGCTCTGATAATTTGGATGCTAGGGAAGGACTTAAGAAAAAAAGGAAGTATATAGATGCTGATCAAAGAGGCTATGGCAAAGCAAGTGCAAAAATTTTAAGAAGTATGAAGCGTATTACTAGAAAGGACTTCCCTAGAAGGTCCATGCGGCTGAAGTCTAAGGTTTTCTAGCACTATCCTTTCATCATATCATTGATTGTGTTGTTTGTCTCCAACTTTGGCTCTTTTTAACTTCCGCGTTCAAATAAAATAAGCAATGCATGTTTGGAATTTACTTAATTTTTGGTTTGCTCATCTTTGAGGAACAACATATTGACTGATTTTGCAATGTTGTTGTTTTAAACTTAATGCAACTTTGAATAAGAATATGTTGTTGTTCTGGATCTTGATGAATTGATGAGACTAAATAGTAAATCCTCCTCTAAAGGTTTAAACACAATCGAACTACGTGTCATGCTATGGCGATAAAATACACAAGAAACTGAAATTAGCCTAGATTAGGAGAAACTTTTTGTGAAAAAGGAAAGAAAATGAAAAAGAAGACATGCTTGTTATTTAGCTGCATGAACCAGGTCATTCTTAAACTTGTACCAAGCTAGGGGCTCATTATTTTGTATGTCTATTTAACGTAGTTTTATCTATGACGTAGTGGTGCTTCGTAAATTGTTGAGGGAAGATTCTCCTCATTTTTCTCTATTTTCTAATTGCTTTTTAGCCCTTGCTGACCTTATTCGTTTCTATTAACTGGCTTCTTGTGAATGGCCCTCGTCAAAAGGAGTACCTAGCTCAAGTATTAATATTAAGTGGTATCAGATTTTCATTTGGCATGAGCTCTTACATAGTGAAAATAAATGTGCAAGGCACTTGGAAGTTACAGTTCTACCTCTTTGCTGCTCAGGATTATGCATTGGTTGAAAACTTTCGTTGTTGTTCACACTATAGTTGCTTCCTTTTTTTTTTTTTTTTTGTTTGTTGAATATATTCTAATTATATTACTTTTCATCTCCAGTGAGTTTGCGCATGTAGCCCACAGAACTGGAATCTGTTTAAGTTGAAGCAAATTCTATGTTCCAAATCTAGAGCCTGATCTGATGTAAGTGTGGACCATATTCTTCAATTGCTTCCGGATAACTTTAAAGATATGACTCAATTACAGATGAAATCCTGATTTTTGCTTTTATGGTGGGTAATTGGTATTATTATTATTATTATTATTGTTACTACTATTATTATTTGTTTTTTGGTTTGTTTGTTTTTTGTTTTTTATTATATGTATATTTTTATATATAGGTTCCAATCCAACATGTATTTTTTTTAGCCATTGAATCATAATTTAACGGTTGGCATAATTTGAATAGTTGAGAAAAAAATAATAAAAATAAATATTCATTATTTAATATTTTTTTTTTCTAACTTTTATAATAAAAAGACGTGCGCTATGAATTTGAATTGGCCAAATAATATCTATGAATAGGTAAAAAAAAAAAAAAAAAGCCTACTGCATTGGTGTTTTATATATATATATATAAATCTGCTCTTTTAGTTCTCAGTGCATTTGAATTGGTAAAGACCACATAAGTCTCTTTTCCAATATTTCAATAATTAGCCAATTTTAGAATCACATTTGTAGAATGCCAGTGCATCAATTTCTCATTTTATGTTTCTTCAACGACCCCCTAAAATAGAGGAAAAGAAAAATAAAAAAATTCTAATATGGCCCTAGTTTCTTGTGTCTTAAAATGTCCGTATAAACATACTGTTATGCTTTTTTCTTCATTATTCATCGCATTATGGCATCAAACCTTTAGGCATGAATAGCCGAATACTCACTTTTAACATTGTTGGTGAGCTGCAGGATGCTAAAATCATGGGAAAATATTCATCATCTTCGTCTTCAAACTTGATTCTTCGAAGATTTTTTTTTCTCAGTTAGTTTATTCTTACAGCGATAACAATTTCAAGATTTTTGTTCAGGGCATTTTTTGCCCTAGGAATTTCTTTCCTACTGTACAACTGCAGTTGCAATCATGCCTTCGGAAGTGCGAAAAGAAACAATTGATGGGTTATTGTTTTCTTCCTTTTTATTGCTTCTCTAAGCTTTAATTTTTTCATTTTGTGACTGTAAATAGATTTTTTTTTTTGAAGAAGAAAGAGATGTATACATTAATGGTTCTTCGTAACTTAAATACAACTGATGAAGATTGATTTTGTCAATGAGATATTAGATATGTATGTAGATCAACAACATTTTATAAGATCGTAGGTCAAATATGCTTCGTTTGATCACCCTTGATGTATCCACTATTAATTTGTACAATACAAGTTGTATTATCCTCGAACATCATAATGGAAGTACCTTCTATGATTCCTAGTAAAGTTTCACGAATGTGCCCTATTATGGACCTTAACTAAACACATTCATGACTTGTTTCATTCAGCACTAAAATCTTAAAGTAGTTGGAGGAACTAGCAAACATAGTTTATTTCACAGACCTCAACGAGATTGTAAAACTATCATAAATAAACACAACTAGTCTAGCATCTAGCATTATGAGGATCGGAAAAATAGCCAACATCCATATATTTCACAAATGTTTTGTCAGATTTATAAATAATGTTTGAATTTTAACTGGTTTGAGCAACTAAGATTTTGTCACTCTTTTAGCATGTATAAATACGTCTACTAGTTAAGTTGCAATCTGTTGCACTATATTATTTTTTGAACTTTTACTTCACTTAAACTTGTTTGGGATTAAAAAAATACTTAATTTAGTATTCATTCTAGGAAATTTCGCTACATTCTTTAGTATTACTGGTGCCCTTCCTTGATACCCGAGAGTAAGCCTTGTCATGACTGGCAATCAACAAAACATACGGCTTTAGGGACTCCAAATAGTTAGTGGAAGACTCATAACCAATATAAATACTCAGTCTCCTTTAAAGGCTCATCTTTACACGTTGAAGTAGTTGAATTATACACAACATAACCAAAAACTCACGTATGAAAAATATTAGGCTCATGCCCTCGTACAAGTAATAAAGGGGAGTACGTAAGATATGCAAACGGCCCACTTTGAATAAGGCTGTTGTGTGCATAGTATCATATCCTTATACAACAAAAGAAAATTTCAAATTCAAATTCAAGATTAATAGGGAAGTTGAAGAAGATGACCTGATTGTCTAAAAACTTGAATAATTGTATTTGATTACACATTAAAATCCTTATCAAGTTTTATGGGAATATTAGAAAACTATATTTGATTACACATAGGATCAGAATCTAGAAGCAAATATAGGGTTAAAAAGATGGTAATTTAATTATGGAGACAAAATTAGATGAGGTTTAATGTGAAAACTACCTATTTGAGTGTGTATTGTATTACCCCAAAATATGACTAAATCAACTCCTTAGATTTTACATTCCCATAGGTCAAAAAATGTAAATTCATAACAAACATCGGAATCTTTCAGATTCTCATTCCCATGCCCAACAACTTCCTCTGCCAACAACCCGTAATGATTGGAATGTAAATTCACTGATATCATCAAATTTACTAGACTTAATAAGATAATCTATGAATTACGTTTGTAAGCTAATAATTTTTGAGCATGTGAAAGCCATATTATAAATAGACGATAGTGTAACCTAAGACCAACATATTGAGATATCTATCAAAACCATAAATTATCAAAATGGCCAACAAGTAGATAGATTAGTTCACAAATATACCCTTCGACTCAGAGTTGACCTTTGTCAATATGACATTGTAATTAATTTGCCTTGAGCACACGTAGTAAAATTTTGTGTGAAGTGATTTTCTGATTGTTAAGTGAATATTTAACATAATTCTCAATAATTTGGTACATTATACTATACCTGGGATGATCCAATTAGTTAGGCCAAACCTTCAAGGTTTGATTATTGAACTGCAAGTTCAATGCAATATGTTTTTCAACTTCAAATTTGAGTATGTAATGCGATCCTAGAGAGAGCATAGGGAGCCTCCTCGGCATCTACTTCTTCTAGCCTTTAATAGAACGGATACATATAAATTTCTAATTGCTCTCAATCCTTTTATCAACAAGAAAACCATTTAGGCCTATCTCTTTAAAGTTTAATAAATTAAGTAAGAATTATGGTTAGTATAAGACATCTTTAATAAGGGACTCAGTTCCAGTAGATAGTAAGATAGAGGCTTTTCTAGAGCCTTCTATTATTTTTGTAATCATTGAAATTCTAGACATACCCTTCATAATGAAAAATGTTCATAAAGTATTTACTATTCTTTATAATAATGTGCATAATTGTACTATCTACTAAGCACATACTTTCAATTTATTTCTCTATAAGTGTTGGGCTTTGCATCGTGTCTATTAATATTTAGGGTAAACTAACACTAAGATGATATATATATATATATATATATATATATAGATATATATATATATATATATATAGTACAGTACAATAGAACAATTTAGATAATTGAATAGATAACTAATTGGTAAATTATCCAAGAACTAGATCAAAGAATCATCCAAACATATTCAAAGAATCAAAATAATAATAAATTATAATATCCCTCTTCACTTGGTATAATATTTTTCACTTTGGGCCTATGCCCACACGAATTAGCTTTTGGGTTTTATTCCAAAAAGCTCATACCATTGGTAGGTAGATTCTTACTTATGAACCATCACTTTCTAACTTCCAAAGTAATGTGGGACTGTATAGCTTACCTTTCATTGCCTTACCTATTCTTGCCAATCTTTAGGCTTATATGAATTCAACTCAAGGGATTTTGACTGTCATAATCACCCTCTTGGAGGCCTGATGTCCTCATTGGCCATACTTTCGGCAAGATTTTAGCTCTGATAATATTTGTAAAATCCCTTCCACTTGGTATAATATTGTCTACTTTGGGCCTAAGACTGCATAAGTTTGCTCTTGTGTTTCACCCTGAAAGGTCTCATACCATTGGTGAATGGATTCTTACTTATCAACTATCACCTACTACCTACTCTAGGTGATACGGGATTGCATAGATTTGACTATCATATAAATTGCTACAAGAATATCTAAGCTCAACAATTCTTACTAAGAGTTCAAATAGAAGTCAATTATATCTAGTTGGGTTGTATCCTCTGCATAAGTTATTTCCTTTCTAGGGTCTATCTTATCTATTAGATGGATATTACTTTTGGACCTATATTACTAGTACAACTCAAACTAGGTTTTTAAGGGTATAACAAGTACAACTCAATGGTCTTTTCCTCCATATTTATAGCAAAGATACTCCGTATTCTTGGCTTGCTCCTTTATGGTCTATAAGTACGTCCACAATCATGTCCAATGTTCCTATCTCTCCTACTTTTACCATACATGTGGTTATCTGCAATATTTATTTCAAAGAATGTTGTTGTAGTAACAGGACTAGCCTAATAATCCTTCATTAGCAACTCATTAATCCTATCAATCATCAATTGACTAGTAATGAGCTTAGAGTACTTTATAAATTTATGCTATTTTTGTTATTGCTACTAGAGAATATTGAGGCATGGAAGATAATATATGTCTTCTTGAATGAATCATTCTTTAATTTCTTTTCATCATATAATTTTAGCTGTGAAGTAATTCTTAACATGGCTAATTTTTACTCTAAAATAGACTTTAAGTCTAGTAGGCCTAGGTGTAGCCAATCTTATTCAATCTGTAGTAGGATCATAACCTTCAAGTGAATGTATATATTAGTTTATAAGAATAATTTCAAAGGACTCAGAGATCTATAATAATGAGATATACCATCCTTAATCCTCACATAAGTTTTATTTCAATAGTATCATTGCCTTCACCTTACTTTGTGTTGATACCTTATTTCTTTCCTTAGTTAATTTCTTTCCTTAGTTAATGGTATCACCTAGTTAATTGGTATCTAGATTGCTTGATTTAGTACAAAGACATTGAACTTTAGCTTCAGTAATTTTTTCATCCAAATATTGTCCAAAATAAATGTGTTACAAAATTATAATTAATACAATTATATTCCAAAACTATTTATGTGAACATCTTATTTTAATAAACTTAAATCATGTTAGATATCTAATAAACATTAGGAGAATCATGTTAAAATTTGAAAAACTAAATATGCATGCTTTTAATATTTATGATATCCAAAAACTCTATCACCTGCACTTTTAATCTTACTGATAATGTTATAAACTATGTTATATGCTTTAAGGCAATAACATTAATTAGCTGGGTTTATAGAACCAAATTCACGAAAGAAGCTTAAAACTAGGTTTATACATACCAAATATGAGAACGATTGCAGGTTTCAATAAATTTAAGGTATCATAAAATATAGAAGTATGATGATTCACCTATAGTAATAGCATAATCATGACATAATAACATTCTTTCTATATATAATATTAGGAGATATATATATATATATTAAACTTAAATAAACATTTTACACCAAAGAAAATAACATTAACATTTCAATATAGATTTAGTACTTTTATAATTTACAAGATACATATGTCACAAAGTTTTTCTAGAGCAATTAAGCAATCTTTCGTATTGATAGTGTGTTGTAAATCAATTAATTAATGTAGCGTATTTAGTATTGATTGTAAGATCAATGTAATAATAATAATAATAGTAATAAAAAGTAATATAATAAAGAGTAAAAAATAGAGACAAAGATATAGAAAGCAAATATAAAACTTGATGCAGCACGCAAAGATGAAGAATTTTTCATGTGTCACATCCGATCCTGAAAATTGGCATTTTAAGTAGATCAAAAATTCATTCTAGATAGACTGAAAATCCTTTGCAAATTATTTTTAGTTGACCAAAAAACCCTTCTAGAAATGAAATTTTTCAGGAAGAATCAGTCGACCGAAAATGTAATTTTATTTTTTTTTTTCAGTTTCACATTTTTGCAATTTTTCTACTTTTAGTTGTCTTCCATATTTTTTAATGTTTCTGATAGGGTTTTGTGTTTTATTAAGTTTCTTATAAACTGTAAGCCTTAAGGCACTATTGAACATAGTTATTTGAGTTTAATAAAACTATAGTGAGAATTTTCTCTTTTCTTATCAAATTTCCTGTATTCTTTGAGAATCAACGGTTATTTGAAGCCTATTTCCTAGCATTCATGAGTAAATCAACAAGTTATAGTAGGTTGCCTAATTTGCTAAAAAGATCTTTCTCATCATATGCTTCTACTGCATCAGTTGGTGCCAGAGCCACATTCGTTCTTGACAAGATACTACCAAGAAAATACCCAACCAACAAGGTCCCCATAGATGAAGTTTATGAAAGTGATTGGACATTGCAATTAGAGCAAAAGGTGACCCAATTAATGAAGTAGGTAGTTGCATTATTGAATTTCCAAAATCAACCCACGAATTATAACTAACACGATTTAGGGAGTGATGGTTTTAATAGTGATGAAGAGTACTATGAAATAGCCTTGTTATGCTAGTGTAGGATTCATATTCCTACACAAAGCGATGATAGATGGCATTAGGAGATAGGAATATGCACTGAAATTCCTGAATTCCATGGGAATATTCAACCAAAAGGCTTTGAAAGAAGTCTTTGAATTCAAGAGAGCTCTTGAGAACAAGAAAGTTTCATTGACCGCAACAAGGTTTCGTGGTAGACTCGTTGTGTGGTGGCAATATTTGAAAATGATTAGGAGTATGTTGAAGAAGTTAAAGATTATGGAGTGGTATAAGAAGAAGAAAAAGAAGATGCGTAGTAAGTTTCTTCCTTACAATTTCCAAAGGTTGATATACTAAAGGTTACAGAACTTATGACAATGAACCTGATCTGTAGATGATGACACAACTGAATTCTATCAGTTGTTAATGTATAAAGAGACTCAAGAGACGGATGATCAGTTGGTGGCAAGGTATATTGGAGGATTGTGGCCTCAAATTCAAGATATTGTTAATTTTTTCGATCCAATCAAAGTGTCTGCAGCACACCAATGAGCACTTCAAGTGGAGAAATAAGCCTTAAGATAGACTGGTGGCACATCTTTTAGTTGTAACAACAGTAGTAACAACCAAATTGGAACAAACAAAAGTAACACTTCCAATAAAAAAAGTCCTCCTAATATCACTTACTCTACTAGAGCAACAACTAGTGGGATTAATACTTTAAATGTGGAGAAATGGGTCACATGCATGAAGATTGTAAAAGGTCTAGCAAGAGGGCTTTATTCAGTGAACCCAGAGAGATAGAGAATGATACAGAGATTGGTGAAAAGCTAAATTTTGATGATAACATAGTAAAGGAAGAATATATGGAAAGTGATATTGGGCCATTACTTGTGGTTTGGTGCTCTTGTTTAACACCATGAGCTCCAGAAGATGATTAGCTACACAATAATATTTTCTAGTCAACATGGACTATCATGGATAAGGTGTGAAGATTTATTATTGATGTTAGTAGCTATAAGAATATTATGTCTGAAGAAGCTGTGTAGAATCTTAGGATGAAAACTGAGAAATATCCTAAGCCATATAGGCTCATTTGGCTAAAGAAAGAAGGAGAGATTACAGTTTCATAACAAGTTATAATTTCTTATTCTATTGGGCAAACCTATAAGGATGAGGTCAAGTGTGATGTGGTGAACATGTATGCATGCCACTTATTACTAGGGAGACCATGGCGGTAAGATAGAAGGGTGCTCTATGATGGGTATAGCAACACTTATAGTTTCTACTTCAACCACACGAAAATTATTCTACTACCTAACAAGAGTTCTGAAAAGACAACACCTACTAAGGATAATGCCAATCTTTTATCTTTGGCCAAGTTTGAACCAGAGATAAAGAATTATAGGGGTATATGTGTGTTGCTTAGAAAGAAACAAGTAAGTGACTATTCTAGAAAAAAAAAAGCAAAAATACTAATTGAAGAATTCAATGACATGTTTCCTGCTGAGCTGCCAGACAGGTTACCACATCTTCGTGATATCTAGCACAAGATTGGCTTGAAATTGGGTGTTGTATTGCCTAACAAACTGCATTACAGAATGAGTCCTAGTAAGCATGAGGAGTTGAGAAGACAAATAGAGGAGTTGCTAGCTAAGGGACACATCAAGGAGAGTCTTAGCCTATGTGCGAAACCAGCTTTGTTGACGTTTAAGAAAGATGATTCTTAGCATATGTATGTGGATATTAGGGTAATCAATAAGATCATTATTAGGTATAGATTCCTGATTCCTCGGTAGATGATTTGCTTAATCAATATAGTGGAGCTACTATTTTCACTAAACTGGATTGAAAGAGTAGATACCATTAGATTCTAATACGACCTGAAGATGAATGGAAAACAATATTTAATACTCGAGAGAAGTTATATGAATGGTTAGTCATGCCATTTGGGTAATACAATGTACCGAGCACATTTATAAGAGTGATGAACAAGGCCTTATAAATCTTTAGTAGTTTATTTCGACGATATACTAATTTATAGTACTAATCTTGAGTTGTATCTTCAGTATATTCTGGAAGTTTTAACTATTTTTTGTTGAGATAAGTTATTTGCTACAGTGAAGAAGTGTATATTTATGACTCCAGAAGTATTATTCTTAAGGTATGTGGTTTCTAGTAATATGCTGCAAGTTGATGAGTCCAGGATAGAAGCAATAAGACAATGGCCTCAACCGACTATTATTACAGAAGTATAGAGTTTCCATAGACTAACAGCTTTCTATCGCCGATTTATTTTGCATTTCAGTAGTATTATGCCCCATAATAACTGATTGTATGAAAACTTTTCCCAATCATTTGAGTTACACTGTGATACTTCCAAGGCAGGAATTGGAGCTATTTTGAGTCAAGTAAGGAAACCAGTAGATTATTTCAGTGAGAAGCTTTCTAAGTTTAGAGCATGCTACAACATTTATGATATGGAGTACTATGCTATAGTTTAGGCGGTGAAGCATTGGAAACACTATCTATTCGAGTGAGAGTTTATACTGTACTAATCATGATGCATTTAAGCACCTCCATAGTCAAGATAAGGTCTTTGCTAGACATATATCTTGGTTGGTTTATTTGCAACAGTTTACTTTTATACTTAAGTACAAGGCGAGAATTACAAATTGAGTTGCAGATGCACTGAGTCACAAGAGTAGTCTATTGACCACCATGAATGTAGAGGTACCGGGTTTTGATATATTCTGTGATTTATTTGAAATTGACCATTATTTCTTTGCTATTATGGCTGCCGTAAAGGTGGGAAAAAAACAAACTATCTGCTACATGACGGTTATTTTTTTCGAAGTAATCAACTTTGTATCCCAAATTGCAGCTTGAGACTTCAAATTATTCAAGAGTTTCATGGAAAATGCCATATAGGGCAAGACAAAACTTTGCAATTGGTGAAGAGTTAATATTTTTGGCCAACCATATGCAAGGAGGTAGAGAGATTCGTAGAGTATTTTTGTACATGCCAAGTGTCCAAAGGGAAAGGAACTAATGTTGGATTATACATGCCATTGCCAATATTTGCACAACCTTGTCCGGATGTAAGTATATATTTTGTGTTGGGGTTGTCGAGGACACAACATGGCAATGAATTTATCTACGTGATAGTCATTCGTTTCTCTAAGCTTATGTACTTCATTCCTTGTAGGAAGACTATAGATGTAGTTAATGTAGTACAATTGTATTTTCGAGAGGTAAATCGATTACATAGATTGCCTATTTCTATTATTTTTGACCATAATACATGTTTCATTAGTCACTTTAGGCATAGTTTATAGAAGATGGTGAACACTCAGTAGAATTTTAATACGGCTTTACATCCCCAAATTGATAGACACACAGAGGTGATGAATCATTCTCTTTGGGATATATTCAGATATTTAATTGGTGAGTATGTGAAAAGTTAAGATCAAAAGGTTTGTCCGGCAAAGTTAGCATATAACTATAGGATGATCCAGAGTACGGTCATATAACTATAGGATGATCCAGAGTACGGTTTTAGGTGGTATACTCTGTGGTCCTTCGAGGTCCCCTTGATCCTATTCCATTCTCAACCAAGACAAAGATTCATGGAAAGGCCAAAGATTTCGTTTAGAGTTTGCAGGAGACCCATCGCAAGGTATATGACAATTTAGTGTAAGTTACAACAAAGTACAAGGCAGATGCAGATAAGAAGCAGCAACATGTCAAGTTTGAAGTTTGAATAGACTGTACTTACAAAGGATCATTTTTCTGTTAGCAATTATAATAAGCTCTCAGCAAAGAAGATTGGATTGATTGAAATAATTGAGAAGATTAATCCTAATGCATACGGTCTAAAGCTGCCTTCACACATTCGTACAATAAATATTTTCAATGTCAAGCAACTCATTCTATTTCGAGGAGATTCGTTAGATGAAAATATTGGTGAAAATTTGAGGGCAAATTTTCTCTACCCTGGGGAAGATGAGTTTTTCGCATGTAACAATTGATCCTAAAAATCCTGAAAATAGGTTTTGTAGGTAGATCAGAAATCTATTTTAGGTAGACCAAAAATCCTTGGAAAATTATTTTTGGTCAATCGAAAAACTCCTCTAGAAATGAAATTTTCTCTAGAAGAATCGATTGACCGAAAATGCAATTTCAACGTTTTTTCAGTTATCTATTTTTGTGTTTTTCTGATTTTAGTTGCTTTTTTTTCCATATTTTTTAATATTTCTGATAGAGTTTCATATTTTATTAAGTTTCCTATATATTACAAGCCTTAGAGTACTATTAAACAGAGTTATTTGAGTTTAATAAAATTATAGAGAGAGTTTTCTCTTTTTTTCTTCTAAATTTTTGGTATTCTTTGAGAATCAACGGTTATTTAAAGTTTATTTCCTGGTATTCGTGAGTGAATCAATAAATCATAGTAGGCTGTCTCTAATTTTTAAAAGATCTTTCTCATCCTACGCTTTAGCTACATAGAAAACCATGCTTTACTTGAGGGTATAAATATAATTTCACATTTTTGGATTAACAAAAATGTGGGAATCAATTAAATTCAAAATTAGGCTTAAGTGAAAAATTTCAACAGAATTTCAAGTTAAATGATAATTTCTTTAGACTTAAATGAAGTGAAAGTTTTGAGTTGTGGGCATAATTGTGATTTTGGGAAAGAATGGCCCAGAAATGAGTTGTCATGTGTCATAATAGCCCTAAATCCCAAATTATCCATTCTCTTCTCCCTTTCTCTCTCTAATACTCTAAACCCCAAAACGATCCCCTTTCTACCACTCTTAGATAAGGCTTTTTGGTTATTTTCTCTCGCACTACCACTGTCAAAAGGGTGCCGACCCCCAAAAAGCCCCCCAACCCAGTCTAGTTGGTTTGAAAATATCTTTAATTTCTGGCGAGAAAAGAAATGACCATAATATTTCACTACAACGCTAAGTCGTTGTCTGGTCACCTATGGCGTTGCTACTATTTCCGTTGAGTTCGTCTGGTTGCTAGCTTCATAAAGGTACCTATCTTGCCTCCTAACTTCGTTTAGTTGAAAAATTGTCATTGTTGGCCATTCTAAAATATTTGAGTTGTAAGACTATTTATTATTCCAACTGTTGAAATGAATTTTTATTGCTAAATTTAGACTATACTCATCAAAATATAAAATTTAATATTTATATATTGACTATGCATGTAGTTGGGCACAAAACTCGAGGTGAATGTGCTTAGATTTTTGTCTCATTTTATTTGTCAATGTCATGTCCAGTTTTGCCATGAATCCAGGTTAGTCAAGTTATATAGCTATAGTAATTTAGTACTTCAACCAACGTGAAGTGGATCACACTTACCTGAAGTGATTTTTCATTTTTATTTTTAGGGGATTTGAAGTGAGTTGTTATTGTCACTTTGTAATTTATGTTCGAACAATTTATATTTTATTGATCCCATTTATTCGCCCTTTCCCGCGAATTTTTCAGCAAAATATTATAGTGATTAATTAATGTCCCCAAGATACATTACTGTAGCATTAGTAACAAATTATGAGCTGGGACAACCTAGTCCTTGTTCTCTGTCATCGGGTCTTGCAAGCACATCTAATAAACATTTTCTGTCAAAATCATTGAAAATTTTCAGGAAATATGTTCGAAACAAGAAGAAAATACCATAAACCCTACCCTATCTTCCGAATAGAGACTTTCTCTGACATCAAGAAAGTTCCGTCTAATATAATTTAAAAAATGAGAAGCGGCAAATTTTCTTGTCAGCTTGATTGACCGGCCTATTTAAGAAGAAAAAAATCCTAGACAACTTAAGTTAATTAGATATACGAGGGCCTAAATTCACCCATTATAAAAGTCTTAATTTGTAAGATTCAAAATTTCACTGGGCATAGAACATGGAGAACGACAAAAACAAATATATATAATATATATTTAATAGTTTCTAATTTAGTAGGTATTTTTTTTTACTTATGTATAAATATTATTTTTAACTAACGTTATAATAATGTGCATGAAAAATATGAATCATTAATATTATTTATCTATTTTATTTTTAATACAAAAAAATATGTATGAAAAATTTTTAATTAGTCAAAACGATATCTATATATAAATTTAAAAAAATAAAACACTTACTGAATTAGGATTTATATTTAATTACTTAGTCAGATTCAGCTCAGATAAGCTTTATGTGATTGATAAATATTGTTAACAGATTAAGTCCAATTTGTCCTTAAATTAGCTTCACTTGAACAGCTTGGATCTTCTTTATATAAGGGATTTTTTTACTTTCGAACTTCACGTATGTGTATGAAACTGGACATTAAATTATGTTTTCCTGTTTATATGATTTGTATTGTGAGTCTCACACACATAGTTTCGTATATGTCTAAATATATAGCGTGTATATATATATATATAGCGAGAGAATAACATCATGAATAATATTCATACCACCTAAGTCTAGGGGCTCTAGCTAGCCAGATACGTTTCTTAGATATCCGAAGCTCCCTGACTTGTGAGCATCGTTCACTTTATTTTTATTATTTAAATTTTTGTTTTTTTTACATTATACATATATATATATATATATTCGAGCGAAAGTTGGCGACAAAATGTAGAAGTTCAAAATAAAAACCGCTACAAGCAGAACGTGAACCCTAAATTTCAAATTATCTCCATTTTACCGCATATAGGTCATGAATATGCAGACTTATTTAATCCCAGAACCTCTATAATTTCGAATAAAATGACGAAAACTGGTACCATATTCAATTGAAATCATACTCTGTTAACAAACAATAAAACAAATTACAAAAACTTGTTAGTGACATAAAAACCATTGCGGTGCTTATTATCGGTATTATTTTGTTGGATTTTATTTTTTGTTAAATTAGTGGGACTCTAATTTAAGACCTCAAGAATTAATGTGGTTACCACTTAACTTAAATCTAAGTCTATCATTGGTTATTGTTTTTTTTTTTCTTTTTTTTAAGGCCGGCTATATCTTGTAATTCGTTTTGCTAAGTTCAGTCCTAGCTTAAAGCGTGTGTACACATAATAATATATTTGATTCAACTCTATCCCACTTGCCCAACAAACTAGCTTAATAAAATGAGTAGAAAGAGCAGAAGGGGTGCAGAAAACAAAGAAAATAAAGCTTTCGAAACAAATCTTCATATAGACTATAGAGAAGAAATTGATATTGCATCACTCAAAGGAGACTTGCGACTATGAGTTAAGAGCACGAAAACATGTAAATTGGGCAAAGCACGTGAGTCTATACATAAAATAAGTAATGTATGTCGTGTATATATATATATATATATATATATGGGCATCAATGTATTTTTTTTTTTTACCTATGCATAGGTATCAATTTGACTAGTGAAAATTTTGTATACACATTTTTTTACTGTAAAAAATAATAGAAAGAAATAGCATTAATGATGCACGTTTTTTTATATATTTTATTATAGTTATTGAATCACTATTAGATGATTTATATATTTTATTATAGTTATTGAATCACTATTAGATGATGATCCAATAGCTAAAAAAAAATACGTACCCATAAATAAAAAAAAATACTTATTGAATTTACAACCTATATATATATATATTAACTAGTTCTTAGTCAAACTTTAAAGTATGGAATTACGCTGTTACATCCATAAAATACGCAGTTTAATTTTGTCGCATTAGAAGCACATTTCAGTATTATATTATGTTGATCCCTTTAAAGAAGCTTCCCGTAATTTTTTTGATATATCTTGAAAACAGTAAGTACTTTAATTTTAAACTCAAGCGCCAGACGTACCTTATAAAATTCCATGAGGCATAGAACAATTAAATGATTATATATTTACATTACAATATTATATGTGCAGTACTAATACATATATGCACGCTGCACACTGTCAGGAAGAGACAAAAATAGAACAAATATATGAGAGATCAATGCATTAATGTGAAAGCTTAGAAATGGGTACCCCAATTAATATATGCTATTATAGGTATATAGGTTGGTCCCCGCTTTGGGCATCAAAACTCAAATATTATAATGTGCATAATTTTTAATTAATTGAATTTGGAAAGGGATAAATCTAAGATAAATCATTGTAACTAAGGAAACAGTTTTACTCTTGCTCTTAAAATTTAAAATTGTGTTGCATTTGGTCTTTAAACAGTTAAATTACTAAAAATGTGTTATTTTAGTCATTTTTGTTATATATTTTGTTTAAAATTTGTCAAAATGAACATATATGTTGTATTTTTTTTTAGTGACTTCAATAAAATATCATCTTAAACAACTAATTTTGATCTAATTAATCATTTTTAAATTGATTCGATTCATGTTTTAAACTCTTTATAATACTAGATATTGCTTCTTGATATAAAATATATGTAACACAATAACAAATGTATCTTATATGCTTATTATGTTAAAATAAAACAAAATATATAACAAAAATTAACTAAATTGAAACTTTTTATTAGTTTAAGGATCAACATAATGTAATTTAAAATTTAAGGATCAAATTAAGATTTTTCTGTCATTTATCCTAAATCTAGATATTAAATAAACTATTTTAAATATTCTTCATGGGAATGCTAATGAAGTTACTTTATTTGTTATTTTCATAATTTTCTAATTGACTTGTTTCGATTTAATTCGGACAAAAAGCGTTGAGTTGGACATAGAGTTACGCAGACTATAATGATTTGAGTTATATATCTAGAAGTTTTGGTCTACCATCAAAAGAGATCACATCTTTTATATGGCATATGTACATATAGTGTATAATTATATAGACTTTAATATATATATATATATATATATAACTTTTTTAACTTTTTAACTGTTGAATTATTAATGTAACGGTTGTTATAATTTTGAATAATTAAAATAAAAATTTATTATATAATTTTTTTTATTTTAAAAAAGCGTATGTGATTAATTTTAATTGATAGAATATATATATATAGATAAATAAAAAAGAAAAAATAATACTACTCAATTGTGAATTGATGCATATATATATATATATATGATCTTAGAGGGTTCCATTTAACACGCACCGAATGCAATTATGTGTAGAATGAATGAAAGCTACAAAAGCTACTTGAGAGGCTTGCACGATGATCTATTAATGCAAATTAAGATATTTCACAAGGTTTTAGATATAATAAAAGAACTTGTCCTATATTTGCTCAAGAAAAGAGAAGCTTTCACATATATCTATTCTTGCAAATATACTCGATAAGTGGGACTCAATCTCAACAGAGAAAATTATTTGACTGAGATCTCACAGTTAGCGTCATTGTTATGTCAGTTTCGTTGTAGAGACATTTTATTTGAGGTATTACTATAATATGGTTTTAGTTCTTTGAACACTATCAGATATATGAAGAAAGATTTATTGTGGACGGTGTGGATTATTCTGGATATATATTTGTTGTGATTAGATATTTTGAGAGTTTTTGATGTATTCATTGGATCTATTTGGCATGGTTAATTTTTAGACGCTCCCTTGAGCCAAAAGCTGTTTATTGAGTTTATTTATATATAATTGGAAAAAGCTATTTATTGAGTTTATTTATAATTGGATTAGAAGGCCTACGTGATTATGAGGTTAAGTTTATGCACACGTGGAACACAAATGAAACCTATCACAAATTTGAAATTTTGTCCCTATAGATCTAAATTTATAATAATTTATACCTGCACACATGTAGAATGATTCTTAACGAAAAAGAAAAAAAAAATTCCGAATGGATAGAGAGATAATCTTGAAATTGTAGGGGATGAGTTTGTTAAAATAAAGGTAGGTCCGCATAATGAAATATATGCTATAACGATACAAATATTATGAAAATGTAATCATAGCTTGCGAAATGAAACTCACTACATGTGAGAATATAATAACAGGCAAAGTATTAATTAATTAATAATACTAATTATTTAGTTGAAGCTCTATTAGAAATAATTTCGCTTCCTTAAGTAATACTTGCATCTCACATAGGTCCAATCAGAATAATCATAGTATTTTTCAATAAAAAAACTAATACTCTATGTGATGCACGGCACCTTACTCTGTTTTTTTAGGTCACTATTAATCCAACGCAATAGGATTATGGTGATTGGATACGATCGCAACTGAGACAGCTGCTAATGGTACAATTTCCAATAAAAAGTCATTAGGCGGACTTTCATAAGTGGTCAATTAGAACACTCAAAGAAAGCAAGAGAAAATACGAAAGCTCTTTGAGATAAGTGGTAAGTAAATCTAAATAATACAACGAGTTTATTTGTAGGGTGAAAAAATTGCTTAAAATTAATGGTCACAACAGAAGGTCAATTAAAAGAATATAAAAGCAACTACAAGGTTTAAATATCTCAAATTAATGGAAAATAAAAAGACAGAAAACCAGAGGTAAATAGAATAAATTCGAGAACTCTACGCAATAAACATTTCATAATTGCTAATATTTAACGAGAACAAGAAGAAGCTCTAAAGGAAATTTCAAATTTGAACTGCCCATAAATTTCTAATAAGCTTCAATAAATAAAATTATCATATTTGAAATAGAAACTTATGTCATATCTAGAAAAAGGGTACATTATCAATATCATCCATCACCAAATTATTCAGAGACAAGAAATTATACTGATTAAAATTTTACTTTAATAAATAAAATATAATGGCAAGATGCTAAACCCTATACCTAATGTGTAGCTAGAGGCACCACATTTCTTATGATTGTGTATAGCTTCCAAATTATAATAGTAAAATGTGACTGGACCAGTAGAAATAATGGCACAATGCCTCGCAAGGTTAGGTGTCAAACTGAAAGACTTTAATTATTCAATCCAAGACCACATGAGTTGGACAAAACTTCACTGCTTTGCTTTAATATCCCAAATAGGATACCTTTAGGTGTCAAACTGAAAGACTTTAATTATTCAATCCAAGACCACATGAGTTGGACAAAACTTCACTGCTTTGCTTTAATACCCCAAATAGGATACCTATATATATATATATATATATATATATATAAAAAAGTGGCACCAATTCAAGTATTTTTTTTTACCTATATATACATAGGTACATTAATAATGCACGTCTTTTCATACACTTCATTATAACTATTGAATCACTATTAGATGGTAATCTATAAGTTAAAAAAAATACATATCCATAAGTAAAAAAAAAAAATACCTATTAGATTGGCGACCGTATATATATATATTAAGATACAAACTCTCCATGAGAAAATAAAAAAGAAAAGAAATCATTTTTTTATATGAAAAAAATATTCATTGTTAAACAAACGCTTTTTCACCAATTAAAAAAAAAAAAAGAGAGGATTATCCTAATCTGCTTAGGTTAGGACTTTGACTTGTTTTACAGGGTTTTCTAAATTTTGGAATTAACAATTAAGTATTAAATTAGCACCAATTAAGCCAAAGATTAGTAAGGACTTAAACAAATTTAGCAAATGTACGAGCAGTTTGGAGAAAATGACACCAATTTAGAAGAAATTATATATAGTACCGATCAAACTAAATATTACTCCAAACCAAACTACACGTCGTTTAGGATAAGCTACATATCGTGTGGCCTGAACTGCATGCCATTTTGAAGGGCTCCTCTACATGAACAAGCTATCCTACACTTCTAGAATGTTCCAGAATTTTCTAACTTAAGTCCTAAGCTAAACTAATTGCAATATGAGTATTTGTACAACAAGATTTTATAGCCATTTGACACCTATTTCCCTTATAGTCTAAGATATCTTGTAATACAAGTCAAATTTTGCTTATAAATAAGGCATAACCCCCCTCATTTGTAAAGGGGGATTCAAGCAAATTCTATTTCTTCACTTCAATATCAATTCTCTAGCTTCTGTTCTCTCGTATCTTTCTTTTACCAGAAGCTTAAAGCTTCTTGTTTCGTTTGGCTCTTGTCCTTAGCTCACGTGAACCTCCCCCACTAATCCTCATCATCACCACTTATTTCTCTCCAAACCGTGGCCTTATTTTGTCCATATCTCCATTAAACTATTCATCACCATCTTGTTATCTTTATTCCCACCCATAATACTTTATTCTTGTCCTTAATATCATTAACGTCACCACCATCATCTTTCTTTTTCGTAATCAAACCTGAGGCTAGCTTCACTCTTATCTTCATCACATCCTGCTCAAGTCTTGTTCATCAAGTCTTTATTGTGCATGCATCCCTTTAATTAGTTCTTATGTTACTCACTATCGTATTTCCTATGTCTAACCCGTGGCCAATTCTTGTCCACTTTTACCTCATTCTCACACATAAGTTCATATGTTCATGAATATGGTTTTGCATCTCTTTCATTAATTGTTCATACATATTCATGCATGTGTAGAAATTAATCAATAGATCTCTAGTTTTGGCATATCTCTAAATATTCATATAGGATTAGATATTTTAAGTATATATCTAGTTTCAAGTCCATTTATTCAAGTTTACATCATTTTAGTATCATTCAATTACTTTTATATCATAGTCCGATTAATTTATCATTTTCATGTCACTTTTTCTACTAACTTATACAACAAGTTTCTTTGCATGCAGTTTCTAATTTGCATATTTTAGTGATCTTTGGACACCAAACTACTCTCCACAATCTCGTGCTTGACATGAGCACACAAGTTCCAAGTTTTGTACTCTCTATATTTTATATATATATATATATATTTGTCTTGTATCTCTACCTTGGCGAGTAATTATATTGCTGCTCTAAGTGCAATCAATTATTACGCTTCCTCTCCTCCGTAAAATAATCGGTATTGCTATCTTTAGTATTATCAGTTACTTTGCTCCCCTTTTAATTATTGTGTGCATTTATTTAGTGATCTGTGTTGGTTTCTCTTGCAACCGTCATATCGCTTTATTTAAATTTCAGTATTTTAATTCAGTTATTTATTATTATTTCTGATAATACGACTAGACTTACCACATCGTAATTCTAAACCCCTCTAATTAACTAAAATTGGCATATAGACAATATCCCATTCGTCAGTTTTTAACTAGTTATTTTTCTGCACTTCATTTCTGTTGCTAACTTCTAGTTGACACCATGGACGATTTATTCGCCTCAATCAACTAATAATATTTAATTTCTTGTCTATTTATTTATTATATTATTATATTATTCATAGTCTTCAATTGATAATATGGTCGGTTTATTCGCTTTTGTCAACTTTTAATATAATTTTATTTCCTTTTATTCTCATGCACACTAAGTAAGTCATCTTTACAACTGTCAATTTTATCGAGATATGTAGGAAAAGTTATTCTTATTATGACCGTATATTCTATTTCGATATATGGAAGAGTTGTGATGACCTTTTTGCTGTGCATTCTAATGTTCTAATCTAACTATCATCTGTTTTGTTGTAATTAAGTACATGTTATACTAATTAATTCAGAGCATAATTCGGACCCGGACAACCTATAATCCTTAAAAACATATTAACATATAGCAGCAAAACTATGGTAAGCATTAGCAAAAATTAAACAACTAATTTTGATAGCTACGAGTAAGTTAAAACTTCTCAGGATCATTAAAAGTAAAAAGGAAGAACCAGTCTTGGTCTATGAAGTACAGGCTAGTAGCCAGCACAAATAGAACTACTTTCCAAAATAATCTAAAAATAGAAATGCCAAAAAGAAAAATGAAGGAGAAAGACAATGTTGTACATGAATTTTACTTTCATTTTGTTATAGTATATTATAATACTATTAATAAAATTAACTGTAACTTTTAATGAAAGGAAACATTTTTCTAAGCTTATTAAAAATAGTCCATCAATATTTAGTCCAAGGAAAGCAAACTATATATATATATATATATATATATGGGCACCAATCCAGTAGGTATTTGTTTTTTTTTACCTATGCATAGGTATCAATTTGGCCAATGAAAATTTAGCATGCATATTTTTTTATTGTAAAAAGTAAGAGAGAGAAAGAGCATTAATGATGCA
>JXTB01000099.1:794312-853577 GCA_002914805.1 Parasponia andersonii
GATCCCCTCGAGACCCTTGAGCCGCCCAGCCGACAGATGCGGCTCGAACCTGTTTTCTTCTGCGGAGGCTGCACAGGGCAAAGTAAATGAAACCGTGAGAAAATCCGAATCCAAAGGTCATAGTCCGATGCTTACTCTGCAGGAAGACTGAGGGGACCTGGAATTGTTCCCCGTTTACCCAAGGGGAGCACCACGCCCCTCCTACGGCATAAAGCCTGGCGTGAGAGTCCCATAGTTTGTCCGACCGCGGCAGCCCCCAGAAGATATGGCGACCAGGCAGCGGCTGGAGATAGAAAGTGGGGTAGGAGCTCTTCTTAGGAATGAGAACAAGTTTGTAGGCGTAGAAGACCACCTCCAGGTCAATGTGCGTATTGTAGATAACGGACAGGACAGAGAGCCCCATCAGAATCATAATCCCGTTGGCATTCAGTTGCATCAGGTGGATCCCCGTCAGGGCAAAAAACTGATGGACCAGAGGGGGAAGAGGAAACCGCAGGCATTCCAGATGCTTCCTGCCCAAAACAATGGAACCCTCGGGGGCGCAGGGCCGAAGGTCCCAGTCTGCGGGGCCTTTAACTCTTTGAAGCGTCACTCCTCCGGGAAAGCAGAGCTGCCTCCTCAATGAGTCCAACTCTGAATCCTTAATAGATTGCAATTCCTGATTTTGATTCGAAGCCATCGTTCCAAAAGACGACTGAGAGGGTAAAAGTTTTTGGAAGAGAGGGAGGCAGAAATCTCGAGATGTTGAGAGATTGGGGCGATTAAAAATTTTTGGTAAAACAGCAGATAAGCACAGTAGCGGTTTTTAAAGAATGGGAGTCGGAAAGTTTTTCTGGAAACCGAACAGTCAAAAATTGCAAATTTCAAACAGATCTCACAAATGAGAGATGACGTATCACTGCATCGGGAAAGGGGAGCCACGTGCGTCCCACAGGTTGGAGAAGCAAGAAGACAGTTTCCCCACTTGATAGACATGAATCTATCAAATAAGGAAATGGGGGCAGTTGTGGGGCCCGTTCCTGAACCTTGTACCACGAGAAGGGCCACGCGGATCGCACGTGATCTCGCCATCGGCCTTTGGGTCTTCCAAATTTAAGGCAGAATCCATCACTGATCCCAAACGGTTCAGCCAGTCAGACCCCAACCACGACAGCTGGCGGTCTGAGGCCCCAAAGGTCTGCTGTCTAGGAACAGCGACCCTTGCCTCAACAGTCGTAGGGGTCAGAAGCCCCAAGGGTCTTCAGACTGGATACGATGGAAAGCAGCCCCACGGCTCCAGACCCGGACAGAGCATTTAATGCATTTCTGGGTAGGTGCGCGCGCAGGGACAAGCCGTCTTGACAGAACGACGATTTGCCCAAATCTTGCTCCTGACAGATTGAAGCCGTAGGAGGCGGCGAAAATCAGGCCACGGTAGCACAGAAGAGGTCACAGAAATCTCGGCCCGTCATGGTTAAAAAAGATCTTGAGGTGAAAGGTACTCATTCTTTTTGAAACAGAGAGAACCAGGCAATTCACTATCCCAGGACTACATATATTGAAGCTATGCGTTCCCGAGAGAGGCAGGTTCGCACAAAAACACTTGTAAACATAAAACAGTCTGAGAGCAGCAAAAAAAGAAGAAGACAGATAGATCCATAAANTTCCTTGCTACCAAACAAAAAAGATAAACCACTGACTTAAGCATCGGAGAGTCTTTGCAGGTAGCCACCCCCGCCTCTCCGATCTTGCTTGGAGTTCAGAGAGCTTAGAGACAGCAAAGATAAGTGAACAGTTGGAGAATCCAGCGTCAGCAATAGGAGACACGTGGACGACTAGTGATAAACCACTCCAACAGTAACTAACTATTTAAAACCCCCATCAGAAAAATTGTTATCCCCTCAAATATAACTAATTACTTGAGCACTATTTCAAAATTTTCTTTTAAATTGTTATCCCCTCAAATATAACTAATTACTTGAGCACTATTTCAAAATTTTCTTTTGACTCGAAAAATATTAGTGATCTTGCGAAGAAAGGTTGATACAAGAAAAAAAATATACATCCACTAATTTCAGTAGTAACAGAATGTACATATATTTGTTAACTGAAACAAAACCCTAAATTAAATTATTAGAAAAATGTATGTATGATATTTTGTTTTATTGATTTTTTTTTAAAAGAAATTTACTATTCAGTCAAAAGGTTGACTACTTTTATAAGAGGTTCTACATACACAATCTTCTCAACCGATGAGTATATTGCCATATATACATATATATATATATATATATATATTGGTTAGAACCAATTACAACTCTAGCTAATATTCATGTAAAATTTAATAAAAGTTCAAAATTTTATTTATTTTTTTGGGCTGAAAGTGTAAAAGTCACTATACAACTAAGTAAAAGTCACTTTTGTTTATGTTTGTAGAGGTAACGGGACCAACGACTCAAGCAAGTATACAACTTATTCAGAAATATGTTTGCTATGGAGTGAAGTCAAACAACATATATAACACATATACAAAAAATAATGAAGTAGTGTCCTTCATCATCCCAAAATTACAGTTATATTGCTTCTTAGGTTGGAAAAGAAAGCAGATGATAACAAAGAGATCATCAAAAACTTAATAATAGTATGTGATTATAAGCAAAAATATAAATGAAATTCAGTAACTCTTTACATGGAACAAATTCTTCTCGGAACAAAATCAGAAGAATGTTAAAATTTATATGTCACCAATCTCATACATTGTGAGAACATGAGTTTATATATATGATCTAAATTATAAAATACGAGAGAAGAAGCCTAATTTTACATTTGATTTGTTGTACTCATCAAGAGCAAATTTTGCAGCATCAATCACTTCGTGGTCAATAAAATTATATGGAAGCATAATTCAATTCGGGGGAAGAAAAATAGCACATTAAAGGCATATCAGTCATCACAAATCCATTATTCCAGTAAGGACATCATGAGTATACTCGAAAACGCAACATAAATAATCGAACCAACCTCATTTTTGATGTGGGAAATCCTTTGAGCCAAGCCATCCCAGCCTGTCAAATTGCAACTCAAATGTTGCCATCTCCGTATTACTATCGTTTGGTTATGATGCAATTAGAAGACAATTACTTCAACTTTGAAACTTCACAAACTATGACTAATACCCTAACGCCTCTACAAGCGGAGAAATTAGTTATATACATCTTATTCTTATAATTCATTTTTTTTCACCATTAAAAGAGCATAAGGGAAATGGAAAATAAATATATCTTATAGCATTATTTGCAGATAGTACTCCACTGAATTACAATATATATATATATCCATTATACTCTTTTAACACTTTTCTATTATCATTAGTACAGTTCAAAATACTCTTGCTTAACTTTGTTAGGTATCTACGATAAGATAGGTGGATGGAAACATAATCCTTTTACCCATTGACTGCCCCATGTATAGCAATTTCAATTTACAACAGAAGAAACAACCTGAGCAACATAATTACTGTTATTACTATTATCAAGTCTCTATAATTATATACTATTTTAATCACAATCTAATTTTAGAAAACAAAAAACAAAAAACGTAATGAATGAAAAGGAACACACAGAATTCAAAATAATGCATGGCCCATTTCGGTGGAAACTCATCATATCACTACCAGAGGCCAAAACAGAGAAAAATAAGTCATGCATGTTGATAGATAGACACAAAACGCATATATAGTATAATTGCCCAGTGAAATTTCAACAACAAAATAATTAAATAAAACCCACAAACCAAACAATATCAAGCAAAACAGAAAGATAGACTTTTAGCAAGAAAAATTAAAAAAAAAAAAAAAAAAAAAAAAAAAAAAAAAGGAAGAGAAAAAGAAGAGAGAAGAATAAGCTGCAAATTCAGGCGAAGTATTACGTGCGACGAGTGCACAGAGAGAGACACTATGGCTAATGGTAAGTTTATTTAGAGAGACGTAGTAGTCAGTTTGTTCTAATTTAAGAGTTGAGACCTTTGAACCGAAAACCGAGTGGAGGGTTTGTAGGCTTTGGAACTCCTCTGTTCAGTTTACGGATGGGAACGTGCAAGGAAGGATGAACATATGTGTTGCCTTTAAAACATCTAATTTGGTATGTTAGATGGCTTCTTTGATCTATCCTTTCACTTCTTTGATTCTTCTTTACTGGAACTTAATTTATGATTTAAAGAACTACAGTACAACCCCGCCCCAAATCAATCAGACCCAACCCAGCTAATTGTAAAACCCCCTATATGAAAACACTTTTACAAACTTTCCAAGAAGAATGGAGAGTGAAAAATAGAGACTGTAAAGCAACAAAAAAAAATGTCTAGAGGCAGAAGAAACCAGTCCCACAATGTCCAAACAGTAGATGCAGCTACTCCAATCCCCAATACATGTACGGTTTGCCATCTGTACCCAGGAGGTGCGATAAAGAGACAAAGTCAAGAAGAGCAGATGAAAAAAGAAAAATAGAAGGCACACGTGTCTATGAGCTGGACTAATTTCAACTATTTGATCAAAGATAAATAAACGGCCAAGATAACTTGGTGGTTAATCCGCTTTTCTTATTGATGTGTAGATATAATATTAAGGCATGACTTTGAAACTCTTATCAAGGAGAATGTTATATCCCAAAATATAATAAACTAAGAAGGAATAATTTAGAAAAGGGAGCTATATTTGCACCCAAATAATATAAGAACATTGTCGAAGTGAGTTGACTGAAATGGTAATAACAATCACTTTTTAGGATCTTGGTCGTAGATTCGAGTCACATCAGAAGTAGGCGTGAAAGCTTATTATTCTTAATCGGATAGGGTAGGAGATTGGGTAGTAGTATGTATTTTCTTTTAATTTGTAATAAGTAGATGTCATTAATTAAGCCGTATTTTTTTTCAAAAAAAAAATAATATAAAAGCATCATTTATAGAAAAAAGACTAAATAAGGCAAACTTTTAAACTAATGGTATGTTCACGAATTTCAGAATTTATGCTATTTCGAAATATAACGATATTATATATCAAATTTCATTTCTCGAGCTCATCAAATCTAAATTTGAAATCAAAAATTAATTTCGAGATTCCGAGCATTAAATAGGCTCTAAATACAAGAATTGCAAAAATATCTCTTTCTGGAATTAATTTAAAAATCATCCATTTTCTAAAGTATTTAGAAAAATATCATCTTTTCTATTTATATAAATAAATATCATTTTTCTAAAATATTTCAGAAAATATCATTATCAAATAATTATTTAGAAAAATATCATTTCGAAAGTATTTTAAAAAATATCAACTTTGCTAATTATTTGTAAAAATGTTATTTTTGCATATATTTTAGAAAATAACCGTTTTATAAGCTTAGCCCAAGACCACAGACTTCAATCCTACATTATTCAGTTTTGTAAAAACATCACTTTTGTCCTGAATTAGAAAAATATTATGTTTTTCAATTTAAGATTTCTCTCTAATTAGATATTATTTTAACCCAACACGACCATATTTATTTATGATTCAATCTCCTTTTCCACCTCATATAATTTTCATGGCCATAAGAACAACTTCACAAAAATAATTGTATTTAGGATAAGGAGGACGGGTTAATTGCACCACAAGACAGTGATGTAGTTAAATCTTATTAAAAAAAATAAAAATTTTGTCTTTCATATAAAATAATGTTTCCATAAGTATAAAACAATATAACTAGTAAACAAACCAAAAAGAAAAAAATATAGTGAAAACATTTGTCTCCACACGTCAAGATGAACATAAAAGAAATTCAAATATATAAAATATCATATTAAAAACAACCCTGTAAAAATTATAGTGTAGTATTAAAAATTTATATATATTACCGGTGATAGAGGAAGTTGGGCCAGATGAAAAAAAATAAATAAATAAAAAGAGTTGGATTACATACCCATAAAGATCATTCGAAGTCCAATTGAGGCAGTTCCCTCATATTTGCTTGCAAAACATGATAAATGGTATCAGATTTGGATAAATTATACTACTTTTTGTCGACCTACTTATTCTTATTTTGAAGATAATAAAATTTCATTTTGCGCTGATAATTTCCCTAGAGCGTAGCAAAATGGTTTAAATCAAAATATCCAACTCAAGATAATCAATTCTTATGGACTTAATCAAATAATCAGAAAAAAAAATACTCAGAGCAAAATCGAAGATTCACGATCTCGTCAATATAGGTTTATCTCTTAGTCTTATATTTAGATTTGTTGCATTGCATGATTTGATCTAAGCATGACTCAAATTTTTTAAAATATATTTAAGAGCAAAATTGCTTTCATAAGATAAGACATTTACCACTTTTATAAGAACCCTAGTATAAAATGACGTTTTTATAAATGAGTTTAGATGAGTTGGGATCTCTAGTACTATCCACTATCCACAAGAGATGGCTTCTTTTCACATGTTCAATAAATGACATTTTTTTTCATATGGTTTGCTATGGCCAATTTATGATCAAATTTATATTTGTATATCAATTTTGTGGATATTATATCAATTTTTGGGTATTTTGATATTTTGAATATAAAAGTGATGTATTGGTTTTTTTTTTTTATTTTTAATAAACTAGTCTACTTTTAGTGGTGTTTGAAAAATGACTATTTCTTGAACATTTTGACCATTTGGCTAAGAAATCCTTATTTTTACGCATTTTATGAGTAGGAGAAACACTTATAAAGTTATACTAATAGTATTACTTTATAATAAAAACATAATTTTTAGAAAAACCCTCTATCAAATTTTTCAAAATTTTCAGGGAATTTAAACAAAATTTGATAGATCAAACCCAGACAGAGAATTACATTGCAAAAATTAAGAAAAAAAAATATACACAACTATGAGATAATACACAACTAACATGTACAAGCACTACACACGATTACGAGCAAAAGGTGTAGCCTAGTCTGCCACGACGACACGAGGTACAGTATCAGTTAGAGTTATCCGCGTGATGTGTCTTTTTCGTTTTCACAAAAATATGCTTTACATTTTTCGCTTAGAAAATGAACTAAAATAATTCGTTTTCAATAATCTGAAATTTTATTAATAATCGCATAAAGTAGTTGACATAGAAGAATAATACGCCTAAATTATTTGCACTCATGGAAAAATAAATCCAAGAAAAGAAACTCAAGTGGTAGTAGAACCATAATAGTTTACACTCTTGTCTCAATAATTAACAATGTGAACTCCATTATCCTTTTTATATTATTTAAACTTGACATAATTTAGCAAATTTCGCGTATCAAATGGCGAGACAAAATAGTGGATTAAAGGATAATGCTTGCATTTCTAAAAAAAACTTGTCGTCAAGACTACAATAAAAAAAAAAAAAAAAAAATATATATATTTTACAGAGATTGTTGGAGGGGACAATTCGACCTGTCAAAAAATTACATATTTACAGCTCCACCGTCTAGAATTAAATTAAAATCTGAAGCTTTCGAAAATTAAAATATAAAAAATACACGTGCAAAAATTTTTCATCTTTCTCCCTGAAGATGAGCATTTTCCCCACTAAAAAGTTTAGCCCTCAAATTATTGTAGCAATGTGAGAAATTTCTATAAGAAAAAATAAAATTCTTAACCCCTACAATGACCTCAATCAAATAACTGACACCTAAGTACTGATTTTACGTATTTCATAACCTCTCTTTCCCGAGTAATTATGCAAAGAAATCTCCAAGCATCTTGATTAATGAACCAAAGAAAACTGTAGCCGTGGGAGAGTCTAATTCCAAATTGAAGGATTTCTAAACTGTACTGCCATCGCGTCCGAGAGAAACTTCACAAGGTCTTCTCTTTCTACTTCCTTCTCCTTCTTCATCTCAAGATGGCGGACCTGGATATGTGTAATTTTCCATTAAGTTTTTTGATCTGTTGTGCATGAGCTCTTCATAGATATGATGCAAATGAAGAATCAAATGTCAAGTTTCAGAGTTCAACAAACAAATTAGTCTTTAAGAACCACGAACCCTGGGAAGCTAGCAAAAAAGTTTTATGAAGGGCTCAAATTCATTTCAACATTATTTTATTGGAATGCTAGTGTAATTATGTTACGTGGAAATAAGAAAAATGTATGGAAAGGTGCGTTATTTGAGAGTCAATTTTATGTTTTAATTTTTTTTGTGTTCCACATTCACTAAGTTACTTGTGGAATCTCAAATCGTTTCCGAGAAAATAATATTCGACTTGCTGCTTAGCGATACTACTCACATTGGAAATAAGAAAAGTGTTTGGAAGAGTGCGTTTGTGAGTCAATTTTATGTCTAACTTTTTCGTGTTTTCACATTAGGCAGCTCAATAATCATGCGATCAATTTACTACATAAAATTTGTTGTTAGCTTCAGAGTTACTATTTTTGGTACCAGCCAAACCAAGCACTAGGTAGTCCACTACCAATCTAATATAAACCAATGAGGAGCTCCAAAATAATTTTTTTAAAAAAAAAAGAAAAATGAACTCTTTAATGAACCAGCAGAGGACTAACTAAACAACACTGTCATCCACGGAAAAAAAAAAATTCTGGTACTTTGAAACTATGGACTGGGTTCTAGTACTAGCAGACATTTTTATATTAACCAGCGCTAGTACTAGATTTACTAGAAGTTCAACCTACCCACTAATTTTTAAGAAAACAAAAAATAGACCAAGGCAACAATTACCTTAATAGAACCTTTATGAGACCCACTAGTGTCTCTTATGATGACAAGACATTTTATATCATGCTCACTCGCATATTCATACTGTTCTGTAAGGCTTGGATCTGATTTTGGAACAAACTCTGCCTGCAACACATAAATACCCAAATAGTACAATAAGAGAGTTGATCAACATAGTATTACGACTAAGATAATCAAACATTTCAATCTCAAACCTTAAAATTCTCCTCCCATAGCTCAGCAACTAATTCCATACGTTCTTCCAAAAGACCGCCACCTCCTCTTGAACAAACTAGAATACTGATGCTATCTTCATTTCTGCGACAGAAAGAACATTTAAGATGAAAATTACCACGATAAAAGTAGAAGTCAAGCTTCAAGGATTTAGTGGCTAACTGAGAAACTGAGACAAAGTGAAGGAAAAAGGATACTGTACCTTATAGGTTTCAAATCTACAAGAGAATGTTGGATTATAGTCTCCAAGGCAAGGCTGGTCCCTACGGCTCCAGGAGCATTTGATTTCTGATGTCAGGAAAAAAAGTAATACTTTGAGAAAAGAACTAGAATGCTTTTCTAGAATAAATAAACTAACATCAAAATTTTTTTTTTTTAAAAAAAAGAAAGAATTATGAGAAAAAACTAGAACCACTAGAGTAACTACAGCAGATAGGAAGGATATAAAACTATTGATGACTACGATTTTCCCCAAAGCACTATAATTACCGATAACAAAGGGAAGGAGAACAATGACAGCATATGTAATTTGCGAATTATAAAAGAGCATGGCTTATTTATCCATGTACCTATATTCACGCGCATACTTTAGACGAAACATACGCAGAAAAAGGAGTTCTCAAAAACAAATACAAGAATTTTTTTTTTTTTTTGTTACAAAACAAATTCAGAATTGTTAGAATAAATTCCTCTGATCAAACATACGCACAAGATTAGAAAGGTGAATCCTTAAAATCCTTGGATGAAGAAACACTTGATGAATCCAAATTTAACTCAATCCTGAAGGGAAGCCTAAAATAATCTTACAGCTCCAACAAATAACCTCACAAGATCAACTACTTTAAGCATAAGTTACAAATTTAAAGCAGTTAGAGAATGCAAAAAATAAATTATCAACAGATCCTCATCCAATCTACACAACCCATCAAGATGAAAACAAAACAACACAAGATTCTCTGACTGAATTTCGGGGATATTTTCATCATCACCAAAAAAAAAAAAAAAAAAAAAAAAAAAAAAAAAAAAAAAAAAAAAAAAAAAAAAAAAAAAAAAAAAAAAAAAAAAAAAAAAAAAAAGAAGCCACGAAGAAGAGTTATGCAAATGAAGTCGAAGCTCAAAACTTACATGTTCTTCATTCCACATCTGATGCAGCAAATAATCATAGCGACCACCAATTGCAAGCAATACACCATCAATAAGTGACCCAGAACTGTTTTTCTTCATCAGGTACACCTGAGCAAGAAGTTCCAACTTGGTCTTAAATTTCATCACACAGTAAATTTTGTTATTTAAAAATACAGGGTGACAATAGGTGACTTAAATTGCTTTGTTTTAATCAGGTGGTTCTGATGCTGTACTAGATAAACTAGGAATGATCCTTCTCTATTTGTGCAATATTTAACATTTCAAGTGCTTCTGATGCTGTACTAGATAAACTAGGAATGATCCTTCTCTATTTGTGCAATACTGCAATGCTATCCCAGAATTGTTGACATTTAACACTTATTGTATGGTCACACAAAAAGATGCATTCTACATGATTCTACATGAAACCTTACGCTTAAAAGCAGATTTGTTGTGTAACTTAATTTCAGGTCGTGTACGTTTCTACACATACTTTAAGCACTCTGAAACTAATATTCTGGCATGGGTCCTTTTTTTTTTTAATTTTAATTCGTTATAAATAGATGAAACAGGAGAAAATCAGAGAACAAGATATCCTCCATAAACCCTTGCATATCAGCTTTGAATTCCACTATTGCCTAAAAGATACAAGCTACAAATACTTACAAAGCTTCAACATGGATTGGCAGAAAAGTATCGGGAAAAAAAATAATAATAAAAATAAGAGGAGAAAAAGAGGTAACTAATTTAAATACCTGATAGAACAAATCCCTGTGATAACTCTCAGTTGGTGGCATTAGTGGATCTATATAAACATGTCTATCTATCCTCCACACTCTCAAGTAGCTAGTGAGATCTGACAGCTCATCAAGTGCCTTCCGCGTAGCTTTATCTGTAACAGATTGTTAAAAAATAAATAAACATCATCACGTAGCATAAAGCTAAATGGTCAAATATTAACCTATTTCCATGCTTTCATATTGAGAAACAACACTCTCCTTCTCCTTTGTGGGGTGTGATGTGCCAAGGAAGACGAAATTATTGATCACATGTTTCAGAAATAAGCTGTAGATGGTGCGGTTTGCAATGGAACCAGGATTTGGATGGAGTTTTCAAAGAAAAATAGAAGGTTCACCATTAGTTCAAAAGCCAGTTGGATTTGGCAATAGGACGATGGCAACTATAATGTAGAAAGATGTGATGCTGGGAGTTCTTTTGGGTGGGTGGAAAAGAAAAGTTGCACTTTTTAAGAGAAGGGGCGGGATGTTTCATCTTATGGGAGAGAACTTTTAGCTTTGGCCATTATCAGCTGAGGAGTCCAAGGATATTCCTTTTTACTTGATTGTTCTGAGTTGGGAGAATTTAATGATCTATCACTTCATTGATTTGATTCTTCTTTGAGAAGTATGTTTCTTTCCTTTATGATTGACGAACTTTCATTTCTCGCCTAAAATTTATAAAAAAGCTAAATAAAAAATAACTAAGGTACCAGCTGGAAGTGCTCCCCTCAATCTAGGAAGTGCCTGATCTGCAGCCCCACAGAACCTTAAACCAACAGTCTGTAACCTATTTACAACAGCTTCTGGTAACTGAAGTTCCTGAAAGAAAAACAAGATCAAGAATAAACTAATGTCTACCGAATCTTATACTTCATGAAAGGTTTCTTTCAGGTCCTCCACGATTGCTTGGAAAGTGTAACTAGTGCTAATTTACTATCATACATCAAATCAACCAAATTCCCTTAAACTATTCTGGAAAAAAAATAAAAAAAACAAACAGAAAAAACTGCACAAGTAAATTCATTTTTCAATAAGCATTAAAGTTTCAACACTCGAAGAGCTACATCCCGCGTACTTGGATACTGAGAGAGGAATTTAAGTTTGTCTAGAATATGCTAATTTACTATCATACATCAAATCAACCAAATTCCCTTAAACTATTCTGGAAAAAAAATAAAAAAATACAAAAAACAAACAAACAGAAAATACTGCACAAGTAAATTCATTTTTCAATAAGCATTAAAGTTTCAACACTTGAAGAGCTACATCCCGCATACTTGGATACTGAGAGAGGAATTTAAGTTTGTCTAGAACTATTTTAAGATCCTTGCAAGTAATTCCAAAGTAATTTTAGCTAATGTTGGTGACTTGCTTAAACTCAGATTACAGAATAACCAACCTCTTTTAAAATTGATTTTTGAGAAGAACAATTGGGTTGCTTTTGTAATTGTGATTCTCAAAGAGTGAGGTACTTCATCTGATTAAATTGTTGAACTGCCCAAAATATCCTTTAGATTTTGCCAATCCAATATATATAATTAAAACCAATTAAAAAATAAACTTAAAACTCCTACAAAATAACCAAGTTTAAACCAAATTAAAAAAATTAAAACAGATTGTTGTAAACAATTTTATGTAGAATAATAGCTTTACCCTTATAATTGGTAAACTAGTTCTTTGCTTGATACGTTGTCCCTTAGTGATTGTGGTCCCATAAAGATGTAATATCTACTCTTTTCAATAAGATAACAATACCATTACCATTTGTCCAAATGGTATTAAAGGCACTAGGGCTTTTGGGATTTTTCACATAGCCATAGTCTTTGGCTGCTGCGGGAGATTCCAAGGTTCCATCGCCAGATTTGTCATAAGACTTTGCCTTGCTGTCATTCTTTGTTGGTGGTGTTTGAAGACCCAGAGATTGGTTTACCCTAGGATTATATAATATTTCAATATTCATTCGCTCATTTTTTCTGAGTTTTCCAATTGCTCGGTTCTTTGAACAAAACGCACTGCAACACCAATGTGGTATCGGAGCAAGGATTTGACCCAAGCTGATGCCAAGCAGCAGTGGAGATGGTGGAATTCCGACCTACGAAGACGCCTCAGTTCATAGCATGGACCAAAAGCTTGGGCCTAGGCATAGACTGTCCTACACCATTGGGTGCCTCGTGTGGAAGTTTGATCGATATTGGTAAGACCACAGCAGAGAAGAAGTTTCTTTCCCATGCATGGTTACAAGTCAATGGGAATGAGAGATTCATTAAAATATTGAACTACCTTGTTAGGGAAAGAAAATCCAACTGAAATTTTTTGCTCTCCATGACGGAAGGTAAATACATCCGTATCTACACAACTTGGTATGAGAAGCGGAAGGTCAAAGATGATAACATGTAGATTTCTTCTACACGTGGCTGTCAATCCAAGGATGTCAGCAAGGGACATGGTTATTGTAATTCTTAGCATGAAACTTAGCCAACCATGAAATGATTGCATGCCACTAACAGTCATTTATACAACCAGTGTGATGTTCCTTCTTCAGTAGATAGTTGGATATTGACAACAGTATTTGTGGAAATATCTAATAACCTCAGCAAGAAAATGCATTTTTCCCAAGTTGTATTTTCAAGTCTATAAAGATGAATGCGTTACCTAATCTTTATCGACAGAATTCCAGGAAGTCGATTTGATTTTCATTCACAATCACAAAAGCACCAGTACATTGAAAGTACAAATATATATATATATATATATATGTATATATATAGGGAAACAAAACAAGCCAAACAAAATCACTACTGGTTCTTAAAATTCTATATATGTACAAAACCAGACTAGGACAATATATGGGTAACTGTATCAGTGTCTAATAATTCGGTATACTATGTTAATGTCGTTCATTAGCAGGATACGTGTTTATATATATTATATGTACATATGTACAGAAAATCTAGCATTACTTCACCTGTAAAAGCTGACGCCTTATTACCACCCATTTTGATTTCCGTTCAGTGGATTGAGGACGCAAGGAGCCCATCATGGATAGAAGCTTAACTCAAAAGTGGAATAACTGTTAGTTCAGTTTTCAGATGTTATTGATGAAAATGCCACAAGTATACTGGCGTACCTCGGCTACTTTTTGTCTATGCTCTGCCTTAACTCCAGTCCAGGACCATATCACATCTAGTAGGTTCCCATGATTTAAATGAATATGACAGCAATGTGAATGGAAAAAACGAATAATAATGTCCATGGTCACCTGCAAAGCAGAAAAATTTATAAGCTATAAAGTTAATATATAAACAGATAGATCCATCAACGTCTCAGAAACAAGGATAAAAGTTAGTGACTGCGTCCTGAAAATCATTGGCTAATGCCTGCGTCCTAAAGTAACACCATCCACTCTACCTCAGACACGATATGACTACGCAAAATATAACACCCAGTTTATAGGATTATAGACAGGAAATAAACTATATTTTTGATATATTAAACCGAGTACAAAGGCTATGAGTTATAGGAGAAGCATGACAACAAATATGTCATTGATCCTCCATAATTCCAGCAACAAAACAATCCCTCAAATCAAAGTATATACACAGTAAATGTGAAAACAAAACAAAGAGATATCGGATACAACCATCCTTATTTATTATAAAATAGGAAATAAATAAAATCAAATAGGAAAAAAGATAATTCCTAAAAAATAGGGAAACAAATCTGGAATTCCACATTTCCCTTCAAGCTGAGGAATAGATGTCAATCATTCCCAGCTTCGAAATCAAAGCTTTAAATTTTACTCTTGGAAGAGTATTTGTAAGAACATCAGCCACTTGAAGATTTGTAGGAGTATGGCTCATATTGAGAAACCCATCCTTAACCTTTTCTTCGATAAAATGATGGTCTAGCTTCACATACTTAGTCCTGTCATAATGAACCGGGTTCTTGGCAACATCGACTGCAGCTAAGTTGTTGCAAAACACATTCATAGGTTCATTCGTTGAAATTTTTAATTCTTCAAGAACTCTTCTTATCCACATTCCTTCATATATTCCTTTGAGTCAATGACCCGAATCCTGCCTCGGCCCTACTCCTAGCAACCATTGATTATTTCTTGCTATGTGTAACGAGCTTCTTGGAGGCCCATTGATGCCACAGGTGTGCCTAGGAAACTTACCCTGGGAGCATGCTCACGGATGTTCGCTTCCAGACACTTATATGGAAGTTCGGGATATTATTGGAATTATTCAACTTGCTCACCTTAGGCACATGAAGTCCTCTCTAGTTTCGTTGTTCATAGAGTTAATCAACAGTGACATCACCATGCTATTTTATGATCTCCAAGCTCTATACTTTGGATCCTCGGTTGAAGGAGCAACGAGTACACTAGTGAGATAATCTTCTTTGCTTTTCCCGCGGATGAACATCATAATAGATTGTGACCATTGCAAATAATTTTGTTTGTTCAACTTGTGTCCGATAATAGGCAAAAATGAACTTTCAGGTCCACTGCCATGGTTGGAAGAGATGGCCTCTTAAGTGGGGGTCACATAGGAGGTAATACTCTTATTACTAGCTATTCTGTATTTCACCATTCATTTTGTGAATGAATCAAATTCAGCTCTGATACCATATAAGATTATAGCGAGGAAAACTCTATGTTTTTTAAATATTAAACTGAACAGACAGGCCAGGATCTATAGAAGCATGACAACAAATCTCTCATTTATCCTCCATAATTTCAAAAACAAAACAATTCCTCAACTCAAGAGTTATACCCAGTAAAAAAATAAAACAAAGTAAAACCTGATACAACCATCCTTATTTCATTATTACGAAATAGGAAATAAATAAAATCAAATAACAAAAAATATAATCCCTAAAAGCAGGGAAACAAGTTTGGAATTTCACGCATTTGCTAATTAGTTATGGAAGGATGTTGTAATAAGTAAGTTTTGGAAAGGAATGAGAAGGAATAAGGATGAAATTTCATTCTCCTTATGTTTGCTTATTTATTAAAAGTTGGGATAAATTCATGCTAATTTCTTTTCAAGTGTCTACATAACTATTAGCAATTTTGTTTGGCTTAATTTGCATTATATCAAAGATATTTTAGCAAGATGGTTTAAAAATATTTAGGCATTGACAAGACTTTCTATTTGTATCATGTAAGTTGTATGATGTTTCCAAAATGTCTTAACACCACCTTTTTTATTTTTTATTTTTCATAAGAAACATCATCCAAATTATTAAAGAAATAAGTTGGTATAAATTCTTAGGACAAGATATCCCCAATTTAAAGATAACAAGATTACACAAAATAACTCCATTCCCTCAGAGAATCTGACATAATCTTCTAAATTAAAGATTCTCCCAAGCCTATTACGAAAATATATATATATATACATATATATATATATATATATATATGCAGCAGATAACAAATGAAATCATTCAACACAATATTGTTAAAAGATTGGCTACTTGGCCCAACCACTTACTCCTAGAATCGACCATTATTTCCCATACCCAGTTCCACAAATTTTAAATTTCAGTCAATTCAAACTTGAAGTTAGCTAATAATTAAATAGTTTTGAGACTGTTATATACAAAAACCAAAATATTGTCAGCACACAACTAAGATAGGACTAGAAATGAACAGAAGCATGCAGCACCTTAATAACCTCTGCCTCTGTCAGTGCAGATGCACCCCCAATAATATCAAAATCACCCTGTTTGCAAGAATAAGGGCATCAACTCAACAAAGAAGCACAAACAATTTGATGCAAATAACATTCTATTAAAATAAGTTAAAACATATACCTGAAGGTAGCGATTTGGTGGTGAATGTCCAATTGCTCTTCTATAGACGCACGAAATTTCATATCTTTTGAATGAAGATTTCTACAAAACAGTAAGTCAGTTTGTGGTCAAGTTATTCAGCAGACTACTTTTCAGCTTTACGTAATTGACAAAGAAGCATTTACGCTGGGGAAATGGGGGAAAAAAAGATGGAAATAGAAATCATGAATAGAATTGCAGAAGCGATAAATCTGAAAGGAGAGGTAAGCAGCAAAGCTAGGTCATGGGAAGAATACAGTTTTCTATCCCCAATCAGCTGCAGAAGCATCAGTGTTATTTATAGGTCCTATTCAAGCTAGGTCAAGCAATTTCATCATTTCACGTCGTGTTTTAATTTTGGTGCATTTAATATTTTCGCATCTGAGGATTTACCTTATCCTCTTATCTTTTTGTGCTTCGTCTTTCATTATTAAATTTAACTCCCTGTTTCTTACCCAAAAATAAGTAAAAACGAAAATGAAGAAGAGAGAGATTAAATCCCAAGCTATCAAAAATTACAAAAGAAACATCACCAAATTTTTTTTTTCTTCAACAAGTCATATAATACCCAAAATACACGTAGAAAGCATACGAATCATATAATTCAATACCAACTTTTCAAAGATATATTAGAAGTATAAGAAAATAACAAAATCTGATTACATATAATGTGGGGAAGTTGTTCCCTTCACTCATAACTCTCTCATGTAATTGTAACACACATGATGCACACTAATTGAGGATGGTTTCCTCATTCCTTATATAAAAAATAAAAATAAAATCAAAAAATATTTATAAAAAAATAAACATTTATATATACTGACAAGTTACAAGAATAATTACTTGATATTTATTGGTGTCTAATACAACATATTTATACACAAACTCTAGATCAAAAATATTTCTAAACCAAAATATTTAATCAGCTAAAGTACACACGTGGCTGACAATATTCCTATGCCCATACCAAGTACACATGTCATACACATACTTCTCATGTCCATGCCAAGTGCACACGGCATACACACATACAGCTCACACAAGTGGCTTGTCAAACATAGTTCTCTTGACACTTCCCCTCAAGTTGGTGAGTGGATATTATCCATTCCTAGATTGGTAATAACAGACTGAAATACAAAACCATTTAACCCTTTAGTTAACACGTCTGCAAGTTATTTTTCCGAGGACACAAATGATGTACAAATCAATCTACTTTCCAACTTCTCCTTTATGAAGTGTCTATCTACTTCCACATATTTGGTACGGTCGTATTGCACAGGATTGTGTGCCATGTTTATTAGTGATTTGTTATCGCAATATAACTTCATCGATCCCTTCCATGTTATCTTCAAATTCTCCAAGATTATCTTCAACCACAAAAGCTCACATATTCCTAATGCCATTGCCCTGAATTCAGCCTCTGCACTTGATCTTGCCACTACATTTTGTCTCTTGCTTCGCCAAGTCATAGGATTGCCTCCAAGGAAAGCGCAATAGCCAGATGTCAATCTCCTGTCATCTAGTGACCCTGCATAGTCTGCATCAGTCAAGGCTTCCAAATTTAGCCCCTCACTTCTTTTGAATAATACTCCTTTTCTCGGAGTACCTTTCAAGTATTGTAAGATCCAATGAGCAGCTCGAAGATGAACTTCTTTCGGATTATGCATATACTGACTGACTACTCCCGCAGTATAGGCTATATCTGGTCTAGTATGTGACAAATAGATTAATTTTCCAACTAACCTTTGATAGGACCTCCCTTCTACCGCTACATCTTCAGGTGCTTCACTAAGCTTGTGATTCTGTTCAATAGGAGTCTCTACTGGCTTACACCCCAATTTTCCAGCTTCAGTCAACAAGTCTAACACATATTTTTCTTGAGATATAAAAATCTCATGTAGAGAGTGAGCAACTTCGATGCCGAGAAACTACTTCAATCTACCAAGTTCCTTAATTTCAAATTCCTGTAACAAACATTTTCTCAAATTTTCTATACCTTCTAAGTCGTCTCCTATTACGACAATATCATCTACATAGACTAATAAAGTAGTGGCTCCCCCTAATAGTAAATGCTTAATAAACAGTATATGATCACCTTGACTTTGTTTGTAACCAATATCTTTCATTACTCGAGCAAAATTGCCAAACCAAACTTTAGGAGATTGTTTCAGGCCATACAAAGTTTTCTTCAATTTGCACACTTTATTTTTTTCTAACTCAAATCCCGATGAGACCTCCATATAGATTTCTTCAGTAAGGTCTCCATGTAAGAAGGCATTCTTGACATTAAACTATAGTATATTCCATCTTTGGTTGGCTGCCAGAGATAATAACATTCTCATGGTATTCATCTTTCCTCAGGGCAGTTCCACTAAATCTCATGTCTTATTCTTTTCAAGCGCATCCATTTCATCCTTCATTGATTTTTTCCATTCTTTACTACCCAATACTTCGGAGACCGTTTTTGGGATAGTAATAGTATTTAAATGGATAAGAAAGTTTTGATGACTCCTCAACAATTTTGTATAGCATACAAAGTGGGACAATGGATACATTGAGTTCTGAGTACACTTTCTAACACCTTTCCTAATAGCAATAGGAAGATCATCATTATTAACAACTAGTATATTATCCTCATTACTTTCAGAGTTTGGAATTACCTTAATATTTTCAATCTCAGGATTGGGTTCCGAATCAAGTACTTGCATTGGTTGAACAATAGAATTTTTCTTCTTTGAGTATACCTGCAATGGACGAGTAGCACTCTTAATTTATTTATCTGCTATCTTTTGACTGGAAGACTGTAGGTTGGACTCAATTTGTATAGGAACAAATGACTTATTGGCGGGTGTATGAAAGGATGGGGAAGGATCAAGTAAAAATAAGTCTGGGTTCCTATCAGCTAAAGAAATTTGAATCCTTATCTTCCATGAATGACTCCCCCTGAAGATAAGGATTATGGAAGTACTTTTCATTTTCAACAAATGTGACATCTGCAGAGACATAAAAACGTTTTGTTGGTGAATGATAGCATTTATATCCTTTCTGTGTTGATGAATATCCAATAAAAATATATTTAAGAGCCCTAGGATCAAGTTTCACTCGATTATTGGAATGAATATGCACATATGACACACTCCCAAAAATTCTAGAAAATAGATGATTTGTCGTTTTGAAGTCAGGAAATAATTGTGAAAATAGTTGCATGGGGTTGTTGTATCTAAGAACTCGAGAGGGCATCCTATTAATCAAATGTGTAGCAGTTAGGATAGCTTCTCCTCGATAATTTTTTGGAATGTTCTTTTGGAAAAGAATGGCTCTGATTACGTCAAGAAGGTCACAATTTTTTCTTTCAGCCACTCCATTTCATTGTGGTGTGTTAACACACGAAGACTCATGAATCACTCCCCTTTTCACAAAGAATGGTGATAGTATTTGATTAAAATAATCTCTAGCATTATCGGACCGAACTCTTTTTATGTCCACCCGAAATTGGTTTTTAACCATTTGAAATAAAATCTGAAATGTAGAACTCACATTTGATTTCTGTTTTAGAGATAAATCTATATTACTCGAGTGCAATCATCAATGAAAGAGACAAATCAGCGAGCCCCAGAAATATTTTGGACTAAAAAGGGTCCCCAAATGTCACTATAAATAAGAGCAAAAGGCGTTGTCATTCTTGTATTACTTATTGAAAAGGAATTACGCTTATGTTTTGCAAGTTCACAAACCTCAAAATGAAGCATACTCAACTCCAATCCTTTAAACAACTAAGGAAACATAATTTTAAGAGTACTAAAAGATGGGTGACCAAGACGAAAATGATGCAACCAAATCTGATTTTTATTTGAAAGAGACAATTCAACAAAATGAAAATACCGGAATCTAATTCTTAATGCTATTTTGCCCACCAAGTTCCTCAAAGAAGTAGAGTCCATTGTTTGGTTTAGCAAGTCCAATCATCCTCCCTATGTCCTGGTCCTAAATTTGACAAGGAGTTGAAGAAAAAGTTATAACACAATTCAAATTTTTTGCAAGTTTATGAATTGAAATAAGATTAGTTGACACCTTAGGCACATGGAGAACATTTTTTAGAACCAAATTCTAATTAATAGCAACATCCCCTTGACCAGCAACAGTAATAAGAGTTCCATCAGCAGTAGCCACCTTTTTATTACTAGGACAAGGGTTGTACGAAATGAACCCATTGGAGGATTGAGTCATATGATAAGTAGCCCCCGAATCAATCACCCATGATTCTTTTGTAGAGAAGTCTGAAATACTTGGTGCAAAGGGCTGAGAATAATTACCTAGAGAGCGAAAGAGCAAGTACTTGCACTTGTAGGTTTCTCTAATGCATTCAGAAAATACCTCAGCTTTTCCATCTCCTCATTAAATTCTGCTTGTGTTTTGGGTTGGTCACCCTCTCCTCTTGGCTATGCCGAGGTCATATGCACCTGTCCTTGCCATCCTCCTTGATTTCCCTTAGCTATCCAGTTTATGTGGGTAAATATAAGAGTTGTTCTGGGTATTTGATGGCTTACCATGGAGCTTCCAGCACCTATCCTTTATATGTCATGTTTTTGTGCAATAGGTACACCATATGGTGTCGTTATTTCCTGCCTTCGAGCTCTCCATCAGTCCAGTATCTCCTCCCACTTGCTGGTCTAGTCTCATGCTTCGAGAATTTGCACCTTTGATAATTAAAGCAGATCCTCCACTGGTTAAGGCTCTATCATCACTCCTCGACGTCCTTCTTCCCCTCGGATCATGGCCATTGCTTCGTTTAGTGAGGAAAGTTCTTTAGCCAAAACTTGGACACGGACAGAATCGAATTCAGCATTTAAACCAGCAAGAAACTTATAAATTCTTTCTTTTTCTATATAACATTTGAGGAGAGTTGCATCATCGCTGCACTTCATCTCAATACACTCATAATGATCCAATTGTTGCCACAAACTTTGTAGAGTCTGGGCATATTCAACAACTGAATGATTACTTTGTTTTATAGTAGAGATTTTCATCTTAATCTCATAAATTTGAGCTGCATCACAAACTCTTGAATAGTTTTGTTTGCAATTTTCCCAAATATCATGTGCTGTTTTTAGAAACATACAAGTATCGTTTACTTTGGGTGTCATGGAATTCCACAACCAAGACATCACCACCGAATTTTCTTCATCCCATGTAGCAAACTTTGGATCTTCTGGCTTCGGACCTATCCCAAGAAGATGACTTAGTTTTCCCTTCCCTTTCAAGAAGGTCTGAATAAATTGAGACCACTTTAAGTAGTTTTTTCCATTGAGTCATAAGTTGGGCTAAACATTCTGTAATTCTCCAGGGATAGTATTGTGGTTTTTGGTGGTTGAGGATGTTAAAGGAGTGGTTTCTGATATTTCAAACATAATAAAGGAATAGATTTGTAGAACAAGAGATTCAGATTTGTCAAATCAGGTTGAGTGCCAAAGAAATACAGTTTCAAGTGGCAGGGTCACGAAAAAAAAAAATAATGGTCAGGTTATTTTGAAGGATCAGGTTAATGAGCTTTGGGTAATGTATTTGGACACGAAGGGTCATACGATCAGCAAAGAAAGCTTAATATAGAAGGGAAGAACAACACAAATACAGTAGTAAAAATACTCTGTTTTTACTCCGAAAAACAGGGAGAACAGAGTGATATATTCAACAACAAAAGCTGAAGAAAAGATGGCTTCTAGGAGCTTAATTCTGCTCTGATACCATGACAAGTTATAAGAATTATTACTTGATATTCATTTGTGTCTAATACAACATATTTATACACAAACTCTCAATTAGAAATATTTCTAAACCAAAATATTTAATTAGCTAGAGTACACACGTGGCTGACAATATTCCTATGCCCATACTAAGTATACATGTCATACACATACTTCTCATGCCCATGCTAAGTGCACATGCCATACACACATACAGCTCACACATGTGGGCTGTCAAACACAATAGTCTCGACATATACCTTTTGAAATAACAAATTGTTCCTCTCTTTCTTATGCAAATAGGCAACTTTATTTTGCTCAAAGTCTTAGCTTTGTATGTTAAGCTTTAAAGTCATCTAATTTCACTAATCCTGCTTGTACTAGGAAATAGGATTCATGGCAACATTAATAGAAATAAATACAAAACCTAAATAAACGATTATAATTTTACTCGAGCAGAAGCAAAAAAAGAAAAAGAAAAAATATAACAACAAAAAGCAATTTTTAAAAAGGCTAGCTCAGATACCAAGGTGTCTTGTCTTTGGGAGGCAAGGTGTAAACCTTAAAGCACTTGAGGCATAAGCCTCCATTTTTCAATAAAAATAATACATCTAAGATACAAAGCATTAACAACCAAAACCATTAAATCATCCTAATGTCAAAATACTTCGAAGTAAAAGCCAAAGTCTATAAAGGATGGCAAATCCAACTTTAAACTATCAAACACGACACAACTGTCTCATAACCAGCCAGGGTTTCTTTCTATCTCTCTTGTAGAATTCAAAATGGGCTTTGGGTTTGTCTTTTAACCACTGATTGGCCTTTAAATGTAGTGAGTCTCCTCTTATACCTTCGAAATAGACTTGAGTTGTTTTTTCAATTAAGCTCAAAACAAGATAAAGGCCTATTAAAAACATAAATAAATTAAAAATTAAAATAAAAAAGAAAGGACAGGGAGGCTTAAGTCTCCCACGACCTCAGTGCAGGCCTCATGGGGAAACCTAAAGGCTTAGGCCTCAAAGAATTTTTTTGTGCACCTTGAGGCACGCCTCAAAACTGCTTTTTAATCATTGACAAAAAGATAACTTCCAATAATCTCATCATATACAACACCTGATTGGAAATTATCCAACTGACGAAAGGCAAACGCAACTCGTGGCAAAGTTCAAGCATATCTCCTCCATGACTCAAAAGTTTGACAGTGTTCCTAGTCATTGTAAATAAACACATTTAGATAGAAGTAGCAGTTACATTTAAGAGATGGTGGAAAAATAATAGGCAGAAACATGATCTAAAGAATTTAAGGCACCGAACCTATTGAACTGTGGACAATCATCCAATAAACGCAAAGGAATTATTTCCAAACGCTTTGCGCAATGTAATCTGAATACTTGCTTTGAAATTTCAGTAACATAGTCACGAACTTCAGTGTCTAAATCAGCATACTGAATGGAAGAAGTACCACCACCTGGCAACCTAAATCTACCACTAAGCTGGTGCTGGTCTTTTATGCTCAATGTCTCTTCATCAAAAATAGCAGTGACAACTTTATCGTATATACTTGGGTCCTCCGAAGTTTGCATTGTACGTAGAATATCTGATAAACATAAAGCAAAATCACAGATTCAAGTTCATCAATGACTTTATTTAAGACAGTGATATCCATATACACTCCCACAAGAAAAATAAATCTTTCAACAGACCACTCATCACAAACTGTTCCCAAGTTTTCCATCTGGGCCAAATATGCAAATTCATCACATCATAATGAACCATTTACCACTAACTTGAGAGAACCAAGGGACAAGACATCAATAGGAGGCCAGTATGTAAGGGAATAATCAAAAATTATCTGCCATGATTACCTACGACATAAACTCAAAAGCAGCACAAAAGAGGACCATTTCTTTTCTTGATGAAGAGACATACAGAGACAGAGAGAAACAGATTATTGAAAAGTAAATATGCATCACCAAACAAAAGTCCAGGAGAACAAGAAGCCGTCCAAACCAGAAACAAGAAAACTAAAAACAGGTAGTGTAGGATAATATTAAAGAAGAAAGAGAATTGGTAGAGTAGCAAAGGATATATAGAATTAATGCAGAAATAGATGAATGGGCAGAAGAGCAATAGAGAATCAAGATAATAACCCAGAGAGAGAGAATCAAAAAGGAGAAACTTGATGACATAATCAATTAATCCATTCATAACACACTAAAAACAATAACATAGATAGCCTATTTATTAGATAAGGCAATTGAACACAACTACGAAAAAAGGCCTTTTAGGAACTGACAAAAACAAGAAACTTAAATCTAGTTATTCAAAATTAAAACAACATAATAATAAAATAAAACTTAAATAATAATAATAATTAAAGAATGCAGTGTGAATGGTTTGAAAAGTAATCTGAAAAGTAGTGTTAATAGGTTAGCATTAGGCGTATATTACAGTTGTTATTTGGATGTATATAGTTGTGTTTTATCTCTAGGAATCTATATATTTACTTACCCGATCATGTATTTATTACATACATTAATTAGGCAAATGAGGAACTCTAATACAGCCTATTTAAGCCATGTATTGTATCTAAGAAAATAAGTTCAGTTCTTTCTCAAATTGTAAAAGTAATAATAATATTAATAGAAATCCTAATTATACTAAGTATGTATTGCATTATTCGTTCGAGAACTCGACTCTGGCAAGTTAAATACAAGTAACACAAAATTCAACCCCACGATCATTATCAAGACTGAGATCATCATCAACTTTCATTGGGTTAGTGACGATAATGTTACAATCATAATCAGATGTCACCGTTATCTTGATTTAAAGAAAGAGTGTGTCAAGGACATTGAGAAGCAATATATCCTTTAGCATGACAAAGGTGATATTCAATTTGAGAACTTGGTGGACAAGAATTAGACGGAATATTCTCATGACTCTTGTTCCAATGACCCTTCACAGAGACGGAAGCAGAAATCATTCTACTAGCGGGTTGAGACCAACAGGCAGTAGCACAAGTGTGGCATAGCTTGGTCGAGAAGTAGTAGAAAAGCCACGGTAGGAAGGAAAGGTATGAAGGTATCTTCAACTTCTAAAGCCTTTTGGTATGTTTCCTCGAGAGAATGGTGTGGATGCAAAAGAACCCCACTACGAATTTTCAAACGCAAGCCATTAATAAGCCTCGAAACAATGTATGAAGCCTTGTCAATGTATGAAGACTTGTCTAGAATACTACAACGAATAGTAAATTTTCCAAACATATACATATACCCATACTCATTAATAGTGGTAGCATCTTGACCAAGGTTCAGAAACTGAGTATACAACTGATCTTGAAAATAGGTACCCAAGTACTTTTCTTTATATTTCAACTTTATCTCATCACAAAGAGTAATAGGCCTTTGACCGAAATAAGCAAGATTATCCATGATGGTTTGACAATAAAGCTTAGCATGCCCTTTTAACTTGATCTTAGCAAAACGAAGTCTCTTTAATCATCTAGATTATACTAACCAAAATATTCATCCATAGCAGCTAACCAATACAGAATCGCAGGGGATCTAAACAATCATTGAATTCAAGAGCTTCGCCTTTAACCTCGCCTTTAACCTTTGTTGGATATTTTCAGATTTCTTCATTTATCTTTCAGATTTTGTATTCAAAAATTATTAGCTGTCACTTCTATTTTTATCTCATAGATTTGTTTTCCTGATTTATAGAATCAAGGCTTAATTAGGATAAGATTTTATTTTATTTTATTTTTCCTAATCCTAGTCTATAAAATCAATTGTAAACTCTGCTATCAAATAATAAGAATACACTGCAAGTGCCGTGTACTTTTCTCCTATTCTTCCTCAAAGTATCAGAGCAGGAATAGACGAGGGAAATATGTATAAATCAGCATTAATCAGAACAAGCAAGGTGACGACTCAGTGGTCTCATTGGAGACTGTCCAGACGACCTCTACAATTGCTTTCGTTGCAGTACCTAATTCCTCTTCAGCATCTCTTCAAATCACTTCCCACAAATTCAATAGCAAAAACTTTCTCGAATGGTCAACATCTATCCAGATAGTTATACATAGGCAAGCAAAAATGGAGTACCTCACTGGTTCGAAACAAAAACCAAAAGAAGATGATCCTACCTTTCAAACGTGGGATGTTAAGAACTCCATTGCTATGGCGTGATCAATTCTACGAAGGAAAAGATCAGTAAAAAGTTTTTACTCTATCCTACAGCAAAAATGATGTGGGATGCCGTAAAAAATCAACATTCTAATCTGGAGAATTCAAACAAGATATACAAGCTGCGGGACAAAGCAAGAAATCTGAAGTAATGTGATATGGATGTTACAGCTTACTTTAATGCTCTAACAAATTTATGGCAGGAACTAGATTTGTTCAATGAATATAGTTGGAGTTGCCTAGAAGATGCAGCCTTGTACAGGCAAATTGTTGAAAAGGAACAGATTTACGATTTTTTCCTCCAAGCTTAACAAGGAATTGGATGAAGTTCAAGGTCGCGTCCTTGTCATTAAGCCTCTGCCTGATGCCGGGGACATATTCTTGGAAGTACGTCATGAGGAGAGCAGGAAGCAAAGGATGCTTAGTGAATCAAAAATAATCCAAACTAGTGCATCCAAAAACAGTTCAGCACTCATTGTTCGTAATCAAGACAATTTCAACAAAAATGACTCTAGATCAAGAAGGAAGGGTAGCAATTTTTGGTGTGATCATTGTAATCAACCGCACTATGCCGGTGAAACATGCTGGAAAATCATGGTAGACCTGCGAACTGGAGAGAAAAGTGAATCGACGAGATTCAAGGGACTTTCAAGCAGCAACGGTCGAAACTAGAGTAGTAGAAATGGAGGAAAACAATGAGATGTACCAATTGTCTTTAAGTAAATACCAACTGCAGCAATTCTACAAACTGTTAACTCCTTCACAACCACTAAGTACATCACTTAATGACCCACGTGCAATTCAAGAACCCTGGATAATTGATTCCGAGACTACTGATCATATGACAAGTCATTCGACTATTTTTTCTCATTACAAACCCAATCCAGGAAATATTAAAATGTGAATTGCAGATGGGACACTCTCTACAGTCGCAAGAATTGGTACAATTAATATTGCTCAGAATATCAGCCTTACTTCTGTTCTTCATGTTCCTAAATTGGCATGCAATCTTCTTTCTATTAATAAATTGATGAAAGATCTAAACTGCTTGGTGAAATTTTCTTCACAAACTTGTGATTTTCAGGATCGGCTTTCGGGGAAGAAGATTGGCAATGCTAAGGAATATAGAGGACTCTATAACTTTGAGAAGGATTTCAGCATATATAAACAAGCTCATACTACCAATTGAGATTTTTCATCTAAATCTGGAGACCAAGAAATAATGTTATGGCATCGTAGGTTAGGTTATCCAAGTTTTCCTTATCAAAAACACTTATTTCCATCTTTGTTTCATAATAAAGAGCTTGTTAAATTTCAGTGTGATGTGTGCCAATTAGCTAAGCATCATCATGTATCCTACCTTTCTCACTCATGCAAAGCTTCTAAACCATTTAAAATGATTCATAGTGACATGTGAGGTCCTTCCCGTGTTAAAAATCAAAACGGCTTTAAATGGTTTATTACGTTTATTGATGATCATACGAAGGTGTGTTGGGTGTCCCTTTTGAAAGAAAAATCAAATGCTGAACAAACTTTTAAAAACTTTCATGTCATGATTCAAAATCAATTTCATGAAAAGATACAAATCTTGCACACTAATAATAGGAAGGAATACTTTAATTCAATTCTTGGAGGCGTGCTTACACAAAATGGGATCATACACCAAAGTACTTGTATTAATACCCCACAACATAATGGGATTGCTGAAAGAAAAAATCAACATCTTCTTGAAGTTGCACGTTCACTCATGTTTACTACCAATGTCCCAAAACAGTTTTGGTGCGATGCCATTCTCACTGCCTCATACTTAATAAATCGTATGCCTACTCATGTTCTTAACTACCAAACTCCACACAATACATTCACACACATCTTTCCCCAAGCACGCACTCTTACTTCCTTACCTCTCAAAGTGTTTGGTTGCATCTCTTTTGTCCATAATCATTCTCCGGATCGATCAAAACTTGACCCTCGGGCCTTTAAGTGTATTTTTCTTGGCTACTTGGCAACTCAAAAAGGTTATAGGTGTTATTCCCCAGAAAAAAAAATATATATATTTTGTCTCAATGGATGTCACTTTCTTTGAAAATCACCCATTCTATAGCAAAAATTCTCTTCAAGGGGATAATCAACAAGAAGACAATTTTTGGGAAGTAACATTGGCTATATCTAGCACGCCATCATCATCCTATATTCCTATCTCATCCAAGACCAATCTTCCAAAACCATCCGAGACAGCCGAGACAATGTTGCCTGCTGAAAATAATTTGAACACGAGGAGAATCACAACAACAACCTGAATCGCTTGTTTATACACGAAGAAAAAATTCAACAAGAGTAGAGGAATCTGTGAATCCCTTGCCTCATCAAGAATTTGAACCGGACGTGGCTATGCAATCACTAGATCCTCTCCCTATGATAGACGACCTTGATGTTCCCATCGCCCTAAGAAAGGGTATTCGGTCATGTACTCAACATCCAATTTCTCATTATGTCTCATATGACCATTTGTCTCCTGCAGTCTGTACTCTAGTTATTAACCTTTCAGGTGTAGAAATTCCCAAGAATATTGATGAAGCCAAAAAAAGCCCAGAATGGAAAAAGGCAGTTTTAGAAGAAATGCAAGCTCTTGAGAAAAATGGAATTTGGGACGTAATAAAGAAACCAGAAGGGAAGACTCCTGTTGGGTGTAAATGGGTCTTCACAGTCAATTACAACTCAAATGGTTCCATAGAGCGATACAAAGCGAGGCTTGTTGCAAAAAGGTTCACGTAAACTTATGGTATTGATTACCAGGAGACCTTTGCTCTTGTGGCAAAGTTACACACTGTCCGCATCTTCCTATCTCTTACAACAAATTTGGACTGGAAGTTGCAACAACTTGATGTTAAGAATGCATTTCTTAACGGTGACTTGGAAGAAGAGGTGTATATGGATCTTCCACCAGGTTTCGATGAGGGGAGAAGTCATAGGCAGGTGTATAAATTGAGAAAATCTCTTTACAGATTAAAGTAATCTCCTCAGGTCTGGTTCGACAGATTCACAAAGGCAATTCAGAAATAAGGATATAGTCAAGCTCAAACAGATCACATTCTATTCTTTAAACATCGAAACAAGATGGTCACCATCCTCATTGTTTATGTAGATGATATCATTTTGACCGGGGATGATGAAGATGAAATGGAGAGACTAAAGAAATCTCTTGCAAACGAATTTGAAATTAAAGATTTGGGTCGTATGAGATATTTTTTAGGCATGAAAGTTATGAGGAACAAGTCTAGAATTTCAATTTCTCAGAGGAAATACGTGCTTGATCTTTTGAAAGATAGGTATGAAGGGCTGCAAACCTGTAGAGACTCCAATGGATCCTAGTAATAAATTGGGAGAGTCTGCTGATGGAACTCCAGCTGATAAAAGGAAGATACCAACGTCTAGTAAGAAAGCTTCTTTATCTTTCCCATACTAGACCAGGTATTGCTTTTATTGTCAGTACTATGAGTGAATTCATGCACTCACCATGTGAAGTCGATATGGAAGTTGTGAATCAAATACTAAAATACTTGAAATGGACTCCAGGGAAAGGATTGTTTTTCAAAAAGAATACTGGAAGGACAAACGGTCAACTTCGGGTTATTGCACATTTGTCTGGGGAAATTTAATAACTTGGAGAAGTAAGAAACAACCAATTGTAGCTAAAAGCAATGTTTAAGATAAGTTTAGAGCAGTTGCTCAAGGAATCTGTGAGTTACTATGGCTTAAAATGGAACTTGAAGAGCTCAAGATTGCAAGTGAAGGCCCTACAAAACTCTACTATGATAACAAGGCTGCTATAAACATAGCTCATAATCCTATGCATCATGATCGAACTGAACATGTCGATGTGGACCGTCACTTCATTAAAGAGAAAATAGAGAAGAGAATAATATGTATGACATATATTTCCACATCAGCAGACTTGTTAACTAAGAGCCTCAGAAGACCTGTGTTTGAGAAGCTAGTTGACAAGCTAGGAATGTTGAATATCTTCAATCTAGCGTGAAGGGAGTGTTGGATATTTTCAGATTTCTTCATTTGTCTTTCAGATTTTGTATTCAAAAATTATTAGTTGTCATTTCTATTTTTATCTCATAGATTTATTTTCCTGATTTATAGAATCAAGGCTTAACTATGATAAGATTTTATTTTATTTTATGTTTTCTAATCCTAGTCTATAAAATCAACTGTAAACTCTTTTATCAAATAATAAGAATACACTGCAAGTGCCGAGTACTATTCTCCTATTCTTCCTCAACTATCTTGGTCACATCAGTTTTGTGAAGACAAGGTGACCTAGGCTGGGTCATACTAGCATTGTGGAAGATTATGTTCTTGTTAAGCCATGTGTCATCCTTGTGGTGCTAGAAAACAATTCACTTGTTCAACAAGAGGAATTGTAGGAGTAGCAGGAAGAAACTGAACTATGTTTGGATATCAATTGGTGTAGGATAATATTAGAAAAGAAAGAGAATTCATAAAATAACAAGGTGTAAATAGATTTAAGGTAAAAACGGATGAGTAGGTAGAAGAGCAATAGAGAATCAAGATAAAAACTCATAGAGAATCAAGAAGGAGAAACTTGATAACTTAATTCATTCATAACACACTGAAAGCAATAACATAGATGTCCTATTTATACATAGGCAATTGGACACAACTAAGAAAGTAGACCAAAAAAAAAAAATCACCAAACGAACTTAAATCTAATTACTTGAAATTAAAATAACCTAATAATTAAATAAAATCTAATTAATATTAATAAAAAATATGTCCCGCATCAACAGGTTTCCAGTTTAGTAAAACATTGAAAAATGGATAATCCCTTAATTCGTTTCATAAAGAAGCCAACAGCAAGAATAGACAACGTTGTCAAATTACAAATTAATTGATNTATAAATGTGTGTGTATATACATCAAGTATTATCAAGTCCATACACCAAAATTTACATCAAGCAAAATCATAAATGTATGTTTAATCATACAACGACAATTTAAAATTTTAAAATCCTTTCGAGAAATAAAATAAAATATAATTCAAGTTAATCCTTAACTGCTATCAAAACTAACTACTTCATAATTCCTATTCAAATATTATTTAAGTGATTTTCTAATTCTTCCTCTGATCCTAAAAGGCTCATAAGCTAATACAATAAAAGAACGCAGCTGACATCTTTACTGCAAAGGGTAAGGGCAGAAGTCAACCATCTTTTTTTGGATGGAAACCATCCTAAAGTAGAAGACTTGAGAAAGCTTTTATCTAAGGGAGGACTTTAGTACAATCAGTCTGGACAAGTAATACCACTTAATTTTCACTCCTTAAAAGAACTTGCTAGTTTTGTTTTCTGACTTGTTTGAAAACATGATGCTTAATTTTGTGTGAAAAGGAATTGAAGTAGGCTTTCAAAGGGTCATTTGGTATCTTCGAACATGGCATCAAATCAAAATCACAAAGTGGTTTGGTCTTAGAAAATCTGAAGAAAAGAATCTCGACTCTAGTTGGCAGATGATTGTTAAGATTCCCTTTTAGTCCTTATGGTGCATGGTTGGAATCCTAATGGTTGGGAGCCAAATATTGTGCGAGAGGTTCCTATGGAAATGATGTAAAACAAGAGAAGAGGAAGAAGAGAAACAAAAGAAATTAGCGAGAGAAAAAGAGTATAGCAGAGATAACAATTAGAAGAGAGTTTGAACATTCAGTAATTTCATTGATTAAGCCTGCCAAATAATGAAAATAGATTTGCTATTTATAGATAAGCAATTGAATACAACTACTAAACTAAACATGATCAGGAAACTAAAGACAACTAAGAAATCAAAAATAAATAAAACCTAATAAAATAAAGGGATAATCACCTAATTATACCTAATTATCAACATTGTGCTTACAATTTAAAACTCACAATTTATGCCATCATTTGATGAGACCCTAAATTGGACTAATAATTTACTAGAAGAACCATTGTGATATGTTTAAACTAGTAAACAAACAAATAAATTTATTGAAAAAGAATTCAGAAAAATAGATTAAATAAAATTGCCAAACAAGATATGAAGGTATAAGCATATATGTAAATACACTCATTCAGTCACAACTAAACACCCTTAAGGGGTATTTTGAGAATTTAATAATTTTATTCATCTAATTTGGGATATGGCCAAGGGTATAAATTTGATTTAATTTTAAAATAGGAAGGGCAATATCGATGGTGTGCGAAATGGAAGGTACAAAGTTGAACAAATGGCCAAACTAGAGGGTATAATGAGGAATCGCAGGATTTTCGAAAGAGAAGAAGACGGGATGGAAATAGTATGGGACAGGATCAAATTCTGGTTAGCTACTTGGTTATATGACGTAAAGGAATTCGAGTGTTTTAATTTCACGGATTTAGTGAGGGATTGGAATCTGCTGTTGTAGTCTTTTCTTCCTTTTGTTTGTCTTCTTAGTGGATTTCTTATCCACTAAGTTTGTTTTCTTTTTGTATTCTTTTTTCATCAATACAAGTCTTGTTTCTTATCAAAAAAAAATTATGCCTAAAATAAACAAATAACAAATTAACTAGTTTTATATTTACACTTACATGAGTGCTAATTTAGACTTGGGATCTCCATCAGGAAGTAATCGGAAATTTGTATCACAATGTAAACCTCATTTTTAATCAAGTCTCTTTGAATGTGGGCAATGGATATTCCGTTAGAACTTGGGAAACTTCGGGGAGATGGAGTATTCTGCTTTCTGATACTTTCCTAGGTTTAATAAGGTCACTGACTCTACTGCATTTTTCTCCTCTTTTTTGATAGACAATCTACTGCATATTTGGGCCCTTTGCCAGCTTTGGGAGGAAATTTAGTCATTTAGTTTTGAACCAGTCCCAACAATTCCTCTAATCTAAAAGTTAAGAGTGTGCAGCTTTCATAACCCTTCTTTGTTTTTTGTTCTCTGACTCAAATCTTATTTGGTCACCTTCTTCCTTCATGGTTTCATGTGGATCGTTTTTATTGTAGTGAAACACATACATGATCGGTAATTTGGTATAGCTGTTTAGAAGTACAATAGGAACATACGCAATTTACACCGACAGATCTATATTCAGCCCAATTTACACCGACAGATCTATATCCAGCCTTCATGCCAAGATGAACCTGACCCCATTATAAATGTCATTTTTTTGTTGCTTTATTGTTTTATCAAGCATTGCTTCCTCCGTAGACATACAACTAAACATAAATTAGTTCACTCTTTCTTCAGTTAATACTGTTCCTATTGAAAAGCATGAAAGAAAAACCAAAATCATTTTTACTTACTGTCTAACAACTCAGATTCCATTCGCGGAGGGAAGGCATGATGTAGGAGTTCTGTAGCAGAAGGACGGTCAGATGGACTTGAAGACATTAAGCATCTCAACAAAGACGCCTGTTCCGGATATTCAGCAACCCAAGCAGATGGCAGTTCTCCTTTCTGTTTCAAATCAGATAGGACGACGTGTCTTTCCATTGCAGTTCCAAAAGGGTGCCAAAGCTCAAAGAACACAATTCCCAAGCTGTACATATCAGCCTGCAAGTCAAATTTATTCAAACACTGATGCNAGAGAGTGAACGCGAGAGAGAGAAGGGATAAGACATCCTCAATGCCATACACTTTCGAATAAATAAATTATACAACGTTCAAAGATGAAGCAAAAGAAGCAAATATGCCAGGCAGGGTTGAGTAAAATAAAAACAATCAAGATAGATATTAACCTTTTCATCAATCTTTGGCCATCCTTGCTCAATTTCAGGTGCAGTGTAAAAATAGGTACCAACTTGACCAGTACCATCAACAGAATCTCCAGTAGCATCAGAAGGAAAACTCAGATCTTGATCCATCTGTTCGAACTTCAAAAACTTGGCTGAAATGAGCAGATTAAAAACAACATGAACAAAAAAGTCTCAGCTTACAGTCAAGTACAAGTGCTCCATAACTCTTACAGAAAGTGAAGTGCCATTGGAAGCTTACACACACACACACATCTAGAAAAAGCACACTTAAACAAATCCCTGATCCTAACAGTTTGAAGAGAATCCATTAACTAAGATGCCAATATGGCAATAGGCAGATGCTCTTCACTAACTATGCAATATCCATTTCGTAACCATGTATTGGATCTCTAATATATTTCTTCTTTAACAGGTTGGTATCATGTTTTTGGCCTTCTCATTACCATTTTCCGGACCAACATAGGAATGGTAGTGTCAGAATATAAAGAAAATTGTTGACTCAGCTGTTAATAGCACAAGCTTACAGAGAATTAGTATTCTAACACGTACATGATACATGCATGTATCAGCTGATAATCAACCAATCCCTCATCTATTTCATGGGTTGCTCTTGCATGTCGTGTTGATTTGTCTGTTTATCAAGTCGAAGGGAGTAACGACTGGAAAATTTTCGGTGCTTGACATTCTGCAATTTTGGGCATTTTCTGGTTAATTTGGTTGAACGGGGGATTAGAAGAATTTATGGGATGTGATTGAGGATGAAGAATCGCTTTGGAAGAGCATGAAATTGATAGTTTCTTTTTTGCTTCAAGGGATTTAAAGTTGTAGCACTTTCTTGGCTTTTGATGACCTGCAGAGCCTCTTTTTAAATTAATTCTACTCTCTTTTGTTTAACTGTTTTCTTTCCATGGTTTCATCTTCTTGTTCTGTCTGTATTTATTTCTCATGTATAATATTGTCTCATATGTTTCTTACCAAAATAGTAATTGAAGATTAATATGAAGAGAAGAATTCTGAAATGTTCTTCTTATTATCAGCGTAGGTAGAGAAGGAAATAAATAGAATAGATAGCAACAGGTTTGCCATTCAAATCCCTTAAGTCAAGGCAACAAATCAGTAAAAGAAATCTGAATAATAAAACCTAATCTCTATAGATCACCAATATAAAACCAGAATCCTATAAATAAGGAAATAAACTTATGGATAAATCTACACTCCCCCTCAAGCTGGGGAGTAAATATTAGTCATTCCTAGCTTGGAATTCATCTCTTCAAAGCTCTTCCTTGCTAATGCCTTTGTGAGTATATCAGCTGGTTGTTGACTAGTGGGAATGTAAACTAATTGAATGGCACATTCTTCTACTTTTTCCTTGATGAAGTGCCTATCAATCTCAATGTGTTTGGTTCGATCATGATGAACCGGATTTCTTGCTATGCTGATTGCAGCTATGTTATCACAAAACATCTTCATAGGATTTTGAAAAGGCATTTTTAATTCTTCAAGAACGCGTCTCAACCATATACCTTCACAAACCCCATGTGCCAAAGCCCGAAATTCTGCCTCTGCACTGCTTCTAGCTACAACAGCTTGCTTTTTACTTCTCCAAGTGACCAAGCTGCCCCAAACATATGAACAATACTCAGAAGTTGATCGTCGGTCCGTGACAGAACCTGCCCAGTCAGCATCTGAATATAATTCGATGCTCTTGTCAAAAGTTTTCTTGAAAAACAGTCCCTTTCCTGGTATCATCTTAAGATATTTGAGAATACGGTAAACAGCATCAAGGTGTTTTTCGCAAGGGTCATTCATGAACTGACTTACAGTACTTACAGAGAAACTAATATCAGGGTGCGTATGAGAAAAATAGATTAGTCTCCCTACCAACCTCTAATATCTCCCTTTGTCAACTGGTGTTTTTCCTTCTTCTTATGGATTGGGTCCATTGGAGTATCTGCAAGTTTACACCCTAGCATACCTGTTTCTCTTAGTAAGTCTAGAGTATATTTTCGCTGAGTCATAACAATTCCCTGACTGGATCGAGCCACCTCCATACCCAAGAAGTACTTGAGACTTCCCAAATCCTTGATTTCAAATTCTGTAGCCAGAAACCTTTTAAGATTCATCATTTCTTCCTGATAGTCTCTTGTTAGGATGATATCATCTACATATACTATTAAAACAGCAATTCTTGAATCTGATGAATGCTTAAAATATAATGTATGATCAGATTGACCTTGTGAATACCCCTTGCCTCTTTACCGCCTTGGTAAATCTGTCAAACCAAGCTCAAGGGGATTGTTTCAATCCATACAATGACTTCCTGAGCTTACAAACCTTGTTTCTTGTGTTTTGTCCCTCAAGACCTTGTGGAATCTCCATGTAAACTTCCTCTTCAAGATCGCCGTTGAGGAAGGCATTTTTGACATCAAGTTGGTTTAATTGCCAATTCAGATTTACTGCAATGGAGATCAGTACACAAATTGTATTTAACTTAGCGACTGGTGCAAAAATTTCTAAGTAATCAATACCATAAGTTTGTGTAAACCCCTTTGCAACAAGTCGGGCCTTGTGTCTCTCTATACTCCTATCAGCCTTGTGTTTAATTGTGAAAATCCATTTGCATGCCACTGGTTGCTTTCTGGGTGGTAGATTTGTAAGTTCCCATGTACCATTTTTCTTTAGTGCTGAGATCTCTTCATTAATGGCTATTCTCCACTCAGGTTTTTGTACAGTCTCATGAAAACTTTTTGGAATTTCGATAGAGGATATAGCTAACACAAATATTCGATAGCTAGGAGACAACTTTTCATAAGAGACAAAGTTAACTATAGGATGTCTAGTGGTACATAATCTTACCCCTTTCCTTATGGCAATAGGTAAATGCAAATCATCACTAGTATCATCATTAGTAACATAGGAATCAGTTGCGTTACCTGGTTGTGTTTCAGATGATTCAAGTCTCGGTTCCAACTCTTAGTTCTGCTCAGGTTGTGCATAGGCTTCTATATTCTCTTAAGTCTTTGGCCTCCTAGTTTAAACACGTAACCTTTCGTTCACTGCTTCTTGTGTGTTTGATTCAGGTGCTTTTGACCATATGACAGGAGATAAGACCTTATTCCACTCATATAACTCAAGTAATGGAAATGTTTTTGTTAGAATAGCAGATGGTACCCTTTCTCAAATTGCTGGAACAAGTTCCATTATAATTTCTAAGGATATTGTTTTGAAATCTGTTCTCTTAGTGCCAAAGTTAAGCTATAACTTGCTGTCTATTAGCAAGATTTACCAGAGATATGAATTGTGTTGCTAAATTCTTCAATACATATTGTGTTTTTCAGGATTTGAGTTCGGGAATGACGATTGGCAATGCTGAAGAGTGCTCAGGACTCTATATTCTCAAAGGTCAAAGGTATCCTAGGAAACAAGCTCAAAATGCTAATTGTGTTTCTTTAGAATCTCATAGGGTTGAGGATTCTCTGTCTATTTCTGATTTGAATAAGAATGATAGTGCAATTATGTTATAGCACTATAGACTAGGTCATTCAAATTTCGTGTATTTGGAAAAGTTATTTCCTGAACTGTTTCGAAATAAAAAGTCAAATTTTCCAATGTGAAATTTATCAATTGTCAAAACATATTAGAAACAGTTACACCATTCAACTCTATATTGCCTCACATCCATTTACCATGATCCATAGTGACATTTGGGGACCCTCCCGTGTTAATAATATCACTGGTGCTAAGTGGTTTGTGACATTCATTGATAATCATACCAAAATAACTTGGGTATTTCTCATGAAAGAAAAGTCAGAAATTAGCTCAATTTTTCAAAAGTTTCACTCTATGATAAATACTCAATTTCAAACAAAAATCTAAATCTTGAGAACTGACAATGCCAAAGATTACTATAATTCTGTTTTGGGGGATTACTTAGAAAAATATGGGATAATTCACCAAAATTCATGTGTAGATACACTCCAACAAAATGGCACAGCAGAAAGGAAACATAGACATTGTCTTGAAGTTGCCAGGTCTATAATGTTCTCAACAAAGTTCCTAAACACTTCTGGGGTGAAGCCGTTCTCACAGCCACTTATCTCATCAATCGAATGCCTTCATGTGTTCTCAAATTCAAAACTCCATATGATGTTCTTGGCAAAACTTTCCCTTCTTCTCAGTTATTGTCTACAATTCCATTTCGAATTTTTGGTTGTTCAGTATTTGTTCATGTCTATTCTCACAACCGAAGTAAACTTGATCCAAAAACCACAAAGTGCATTTTTTTGGGATACTCATCAAACCACAAAGGATATAAGTGTTATTCTCCAATCAATAGGAAGTTTTATCATACCATGGATGTTACCTTCTTTGAGAATCAATCCTAATATACCAAAACTCATATTCAGGGGGAGAATGAGACAAATGAATATCAGTTTTGTATTGAAACTCAGAACACCATCATTCCAAATCTACCTACCAACTCCACCTACTAGTCCGTGCCTGTGTCTGCTGAGTCTACTTCTGAACCTACCCATTCATCTGAAAACCCTTCGTCCGAAACTCCTCAATCTGAGTCACAACCAAAAGCACCTGAATCGACAACCCATGTACTTGTTCTTTCACATTTAGCATTCAATGCATTTAAAAAATTACCCTTTTGTGCAATAGTACCCGAACCGACTACAGATGGTTGAAGTTGTCCAAACATCTTTTGCAAAATTTCCAATTGTTCTTTGCTAAATACAGTATTGTCATCTGCAGTAGCAATGTTGCTTCGAATTTCTTTCCGGTTCTGGAATCGGGCTGGCTTCCAATCTGCAGGTTTGCCGTGAATTTCCCAGTACTTGTCTTTTGTATGTCCGGGTTTCCGACAATGATCGCACCATGGGTGTTCCTTTCAAATTCGATTGTCATTGTTTTGTGGATTAAATCCTCGGACTGCAAGAGCAAAATTCTCGGCTGTTGGAGAATTGATTATTGTTGGAGTGTCCATCATGACCTTTTTCCGGGTTGCCTCTCGCCTCACTTCAGAGAATGTTTCTCGGATACTCAGCATTGGTCGTTGACTCATTATGCGGCCCATCACTTCATCTAGATTCCTATTTAGCCCCAGCAAGAACTTGCAAATTCTTTCTTTTTCAACAATCTTTCGATATCTAGTGTTGTCTCCTAGACAGTCCCATTCAATGGATTCCAGGATATCAAGTTGCTGCCAGTATCAAGTAAGTGTGTTGTAATATTGTTGCACGGATAGATCCCCCTGTCTCAAATCATGTAGCTTTCCCTTGATTTCAAAAACTGCCGAAGTATCTTCTTTGTCAGAGTAGGAGACTTTGACTGCTTCCCAAATGTCCTTTGCAGTGGTATAGAACATGAAGTCCTCGCCTATGTCAGTGTTCATGGAGTTGATCAGCCATGACATGACCATGTTATTTTCGGTTTTCCATTTTCTGTATGTTGGATCATTTGTTCTTGGAGCTGCCGCTGCACCAGTGAGATAATCGTCCTTGTCTTTGCCGCTGATGAACATAAGGACAAATTGAGACCATGGGAGAAAATTATCTCCATTGAGTTTGTGTACTGTGATGGGTGTTGCTGAATTATCCATTCCTCCCATAGAAATTGGTGTTGAGACATCCGGGCTTGAGGTTATCTCCGAACTCCCTTCGGTTTGTTTATCGGCTGCCATCCCATATTTGGTCATTACGGAGGTCCAGGTTCAGAAGCTCTGATACCATGAAGATTGATATGAAGAGAAGAACTCTGAAATGTTCTTTTTATTATCAACGTAGGTAGAGAAGGAAATAAATAGGATAGATAGCAACAGGTTTGCCATTCAAATCCCTTAAGTCAAGGCAACAAATCAGTAAAAGAAATCTGAATAATAAAACCTAATCTCTATAGATCACACAATATAAAACCAAAATCCTATAAATAAGGAAATAAACTTATGAATAAATCTACAGTAATCAAGTAACCGTGAGGAAATAATTCTCTGTGATTTACAAAATCACTTTTTCAGGGATATGGTAAAAAGAAAGCATATCACATTGGACTACATGATGCAGGACGAAAATAAGAAGATTGAGAGACCAAATATGAGAACTAGAGAGACAAATAGCAGAGAGCAAATATGAGAACTAGAGAGACAAATAGCAGCAGTACAAAATGGTCTAAATAATCTGTAAATTGCATAAACCAAAGTATGAATGTTGGACATTGCAAAGGTTATTTGGATACAGGAATTTTTTTTCTATTTTTTTAATAAGAAACAGGGACATATAATATTGAAATAGTAAACGGATTACAGAAAATATAAAAGATGATAAGTATCACATTGGAGCTTTCAGTAAAGTGCACCACTCCCTAACTAAATCTGAAAATAACAAGTTTTTAAAAGCTTTAGCTACATTTGGCAGGAGGAAAGAAGAGAGAAAGGGGCGCTATATTACGTAGGGAAGGGAGATAAAGAGAGAAATGAGAGCACTCTTCCCTTGTTATGTTTGGTATGAGAGGAAGGAGAGAAGACCAAAAATTTTTCCCTTGTTTGGTGACAGGGAGAGATGAAAGAAATGAAAGCGTTTTATATATGGAATAACCAATCCACCCTTGAGTAGTTAGTCCCTCCTAAAATCTCTCTAATTTAGAGGGATTGAAAATTTGTTTACATTAAGGATTTGAAATTTATTGTCCAATCCCTTCCTTCCTAAAATCCTTCCTACAAAACAAACACCATACCCCAAATCCATCCTATAATCTCCTCACCCCTCTCATTCCCTCCATTTCTCCCTCCTACCAAACACAGTTTGCATCATAAATCCAAAGAGCCACACAAAATTTACATACTGGAATTCTAACTGAAGTATAAAACATGCTTTAAGAAATTTGAATAGAATAAAGTCTACAACTAAATAATATTTTCTTTGAACAGGAAATAGGGATATTATTTAAACATCAAATGACAATAAAATTATAATAACCCTAAACTTATGAGAGAAACTCGAACATCATTTAGTCCTACTCTTACATATAACATAAGTGTGTATTTTTTTGTTGATCATCACTGTCACATCAACAAATCAATATTTCACAAAAGTATGGAGAAAAAGCAAGTCTCTTGTTTTTCATAACAAGCCAGTTTGAATAGGTATTTATGCTTCATATTGCAAAAAATGGGCATCTATGCTCTAGCTTGAGGAAGTTTTGAAAAACATGGTGGGGTTGAAGATACATTGTAATTTTAGGGTTTTAAGTAATCATTTACACAGCAAAAGTTGAAGGTTGAGACATTCCTTTTAGGGGTTTATACTCACCCAACGATAAGACCACAACTTTTAGAACTTCATACTCTAGAAGGAGAAAGAGATGTCAAATTATAAAAAATATAAAGCTTACCAAGACCAAAATCCCCGATTTTAATATCATTGCGGGCATCAAAGAATATATTATTTGGTGTCAAGTCTCGATGAATGATTCCTTGCCCATGTATGTGTGCTAAGCCTTCAACAATTTGACGAAACAAATGCCACGCTAACTCTTCGTCAAAATGACTATATGAATCAAAAACCTGGCGTAGAGTCCTTAAATGAAAAAAGAAATATTAAAGGAAGCTTGACCTGATTATCAGGGGAAAAAAGTATAAAAAGGAAAGAACTTCTACCGTGGGCAATATTCCATCTGAATATAGAGATATGTTGATTCGAGCTTGGTGTCCTGTCCAAGAGCATCTGCTGAACTTGTCCTAGTGAAGCTGAAAGTGGAGCTTGCTGCAGTTCTTGAACCCCATGTGGCGTCACCATAAGAACCAGTTATCCCTGTTTCAAACCATGCCTAGAAGTTCTTACAATTATTAGAAACATCATCAAGAACAACATTCACGGCAATAAACTTGATTTTAAATCAATCAACTCAAACATTGAGGAATATAACATACTTCAATCAGTGTAAAATTATGATAAAGGCACATACAACAAATTGTATCAAAGCCAGTCTTATTGCGACAAAGATAAAGCACGTTCATGAATGTAAAAGAACANCAAAAAAGTTCTTGAAAATTTAATTATTTAAGGAAAGAGAGAGAGAGAGAGAGATTTGGAACGCTCATATTCCTTCTGAAGTTCAGGATTTTCTTTGTTCCTATAACTTAGAAAGATAAATAGTTTTGATACCATACAGCGATGGCATCCTTTTTATCAATATCCCTCAGTTACTGTCTGATATGCAGATAAAATGCAGGTAAATGATGTGTTTGTCCATTGTTGCTACTCTTTCAAGTTAGGGACCTTGTGGCATAGATACGAGTTAGGTCTTTTGTTCCTAATTCCTAGGAGATGTCAGGATGCATTTTCTTCTAATCACGGTCGGGTTTAGCAAGAAGGGAAAAATTATATAGAAACTTGCTATTTTGAATTTAGTTTGGTCGTTAGAACCTTCAAGGATAGCAACAACTAACAGTGACTTGTGGAATAGAATTAAGCACTCTGCTTTTACCGTGGCTCTCTGTTATTAAGAAGCTTTTTACATAGGGATTGGTCTCTTTTCATGAGTTAAATCAGTCAGCTTAGTGCCATCCTTTTATTTGGACAATGATACCCTGTTCTCTAGTCTTTTTTTTTTTTTCCTGCGGTGTATTTTTACCATCTTAAGACAACTTCTGTTTTTCATTTAAAAAAATTTCAAAATGAAAGACAGAAGCAATGAAAGACTCAGGAAAGGAAACAAGTCAAACAACGTACCTGATAGTACCGGACAACATGTTGGTGCTGCAACCGTGAAAGCGTTGCTACTTCCCTATATACCCAAAAGTTAGTCAACAAAGTTGAAAAGAGAGGGGGAATTAATAACAGAAATCTATCTCAACTCCAAATTCAAGTCGGGTAATTATGGCATGAAACAGTCCAAAGCAGGAGGGACAAGAAAGAACCAAGGGTGAAAGGGAAGAAAAAAATTATTATAAAGATAAAATAAAAACTTCATAATCAATAAACATGAAAATAATACATCCAATGAGCTTGTGTGGACCCTTGTAAAACAAAACAAACAAATAAATAAACAAAATGCCAACTGCACATCACCGCTTCTGATTACACTTTTTGTTCTCATGAATAGCATCCGACACAGAATTCATCACTGCTAAGAGCCTAAGAAGGGAAAAGAAAACAATGGATTCTGATGAAGCTCTTTAACAGGCCAACAATGAACTAACATTAGCTAAACCTAAATCTAATGTTAGGTTTTACAGTCCTTTTAGTTCTTTTGTATTTACAAAGTCAAAGAGCAGTTATTTTTTATTTTTTTCACAAGAGATGAAACTTTTATTAATGAACAGAAATTAAAATACAAGTAAAACCTTTATCAAAGAAATACAAGTAAAGAAGATAAGGTATCATCAAATACAAGAAAACCTATATATCTTGAAACCTTATAGTTACAAATAGCAGTTATGACGTAATGGTCTTCAAATTTTGCTCTATACATCATGGCATTCTAGCTTTTAATGTCCGTTCCTTTTAATGTCACAAAAAAACAGCAGCATGGACCATTTTATTCTAGGACAGTATTCAAATTTACTTCATAAAGCTTGAAACCTTAAAATATCAAGACTAAAGAGAACAGGAACATTATATCTTACAAGTATTACATCTTGAGCATGCACTCTTTGTGGGCTAAGGAATCCTAATTTTCAGTATAGATTGCAGCAAAACATGCACACCTTAGTATCCGGTCATTAAGAGGCAGGATTTTGTCTTTGAGCTGAATTTTCTTCACTGCATACTGTCTTCCATCTATTTTGTTTTTACACAGCACAACATGGCCAAAACCACCATGACCTATTAAGAAAACGTAAGGTGGCAAAGTTCAGAACTAGGAAAAGAGCAAACAAGTTCTCCCCTTTGTCTCAAATAAAATTCGAAATAAGAATAATACCTCTGGGCCATAATAATGTTTAGGAACAAAGCGGCATATAGTTTCTCAGGGGTAAGGTGTTATATTAGCATTTAACAAATAACATGGAGGATTTAGCAGTTTATCCATATTGTATTGGTAAGCTAACGTGAAAAAGAAATTGGATAATTTTCCTTTACCAAGGGACTGTAATTCCTCAAAGTCATTGAGATATCGAGAGTTTGGAAGAGTTGTACTCGGCCCTTCAAGATCAGAAGTGTGTTTCCAAAATTGAGATAATTTTGACAAAACCTACAGAAAATTAATGAGAACATATAGCAGCAATGTAAATAACAAATTAGAAGCCAAATTTAAGCAATAAGACAGTAAGGAAAAGAAACACCACCACAGATTGTCGGAATGCATGGTCAAATGTTTTCTTAAAAAGTGTAGATGGTTCAGAAGCTAACTCCTTAGCCTGTTCCGATAAAATCTATAAACCAAATTAACAAAGATCAGCATCTGGACAGAACATGGGAAATTAGAGAAAATAACTATCTATAGGGGAAAAAATGGAGAGGATGAATTGAAACTTCATACTCCTAGATTGTACAATTCCATTGATATTTGTTGCAAAGAACTAGACAACGGTCCATTAGGAGTGCAAGCAAGGCGAAGCAAATGAACCTAACACAAAAAAAGAAATTTTAGAACATTTGAGTGGAGAGAGAGAGAGAGAGAGAGAGCATTTTACCATAATCAAATCCCGTTCAGAAGTTTGAGATACTTGTTCACCAATCAATGAAGTAGAGGACAGCGAGTTTGAACTTTCACTTCCCTGCTCCACATCATCCCCCTCTAAATGCTCCTCAAGAAAAAAATCCTATGAGTATAGAAATAGTCAGCTCCAGTATAAAAATGCTGTCCAGCGTCAATTAGTATTTTTCAGATGGAAACTGGCCCAGAAGACCAAAACAACCCTAAATGAGTAGGAATATCTGAAATATTAATTTCATGATGGTTCCTTTGTTATGTCCATTATATATCAATGGAGGTTTTTGTTTCTTATAAAAAGTGTTGGTAACTTTTTTATCTGTCCTATAACGTTGTTGTATAATTCATCAAACAGCTGTGAGATGATACATACATACATGCATGCACATATTCATAAACCCTATAGCATCATGGTATGCCGTATTCCACTTTGGTGCATCATTATAGAACTCCCAAGATTTAATAATGCTAAAGAGTCTCTATGTCATATGTAAGAAGTAATTTTGTTCGTTGATCTAAAACAAGTTACCTGAGTGACAAGTTCATACACCATGATGCTATATGATTTTGTTCATACACCGGAGTGACAAGTGATTTTGTTCGTTGATCTAAAACAAGTTACCTGAGTGCCAAGTTCATACACCACCCACTGATTAGATAAAGATATGTCTAATACTTCAACCATCTGCCGACCCTCTACCTATCTAATTTTGCATTCCTCATCCTCGGCGCCTTTTTCTTTTCAGCTCATATTCGCATTCTTCTTTAAATATCCTCTACCTCAAATTTTACCCTTAACAAAGAAACATGCTTTGGAACCCTGACTTTATAACTAATTTATTTTTATTTTGGTGAGAAACGAAAACAAATTATTAATAAAGAATAAATAATACAAAAACGTAAGAGAAGAGCAAGAACTAACAAAAAATAAATAAACGTAAAAAGACAACCAAATATATCATAACTGTATGTCATGTTTTGAGAAGAAAAAGGTGATGCAGGACAGCGGATAATAGACAAAGAAAGAGAATAGGCGAGGAAGGAAGACAAAAGTAATTTTATGAAAAACGCAATATTGCTTTCTCAGTCATCAAAATCAAAGCCAAAATTTTTTTACCAAAAACAGTAATACAAAATGAACCTAAATGCTGCATCCAAATTACATACCTCTTCCTCACCTGTTCCACTGGTTTCAACTAAATTCTCCACTGAAGATACACTTGAATCGGTAGAAGATATGTTTTTATCACCTTCTTCACTCTCTTCTTCAAGAGTATGTAATTTGGTCATAGATGAATTCAAAGGATCTCCCTTATCCTCCAACACCAATGGTCTGACATACTTTCCCTGGAACTCATCTGCAATTTTTGAGCCATTTGACGTATGGGGTGGTACTGAGGAGTTTATTGCACTGCTCTCATCCAATACAAAACCCCAATTCCAGGACTCTCCCGAGCCACTGAAAAGGTCAATAAAACCATAAACAAAAGGCCCCCCCAGATTACTTGAAATTGCAATATCCTGATGAAAGAATTGGCTACCGCTATCGATACTCGAACATAAGACCTTCCAAGAGAAAAGTATATGAGAGAACAATCTTGTTCATAAGAATAAATTTTACTGAAATGCGCACAAAATTTGAATATGAAAACAGAAAATAAGCTGTCCTCAAAATTGATGAGATAACCACAATTAACCAAATAACAAGCACAAAATTATTAGGAGAAAAGACTACCTGTGTTCAAATTTTAACCTTTAGAGTTTAGATACATATAAAGAAGCATTAGGCTCTTTCATGAGAAACAAAAAACTTAGTTAAAAAGCACTAAATTACAATTTTTATCATTGTCAATAACAACTTCAATATGGTGGCCAACGTTGTTGTTATAAGAACCTAACTTCATATGTCAAGATTTTCAAAACAAGAGAGACAAAAACAATAACAGATACAAAGAAGAAGATGAAGAAGGATGGGAAGGAGAGAACAAAAAATAGGATACACCAGAAAATACTAAGATGCATAGTATAGGGATATTTACCAAGGTGTTTAGGGTAGGGATGTCCCCATCCTGAATCATCTTTTAAATAGGAAGCTCTATTATAGAAAATTGTCCTTTTTTTTTCCTCTTTTTGTGGACACAGCTTGTTCTCATTCTTTGCTTATTTTCTCAAAAAAAAAAATTGTTTCTTACCAAAGAAAGAAAAGAGAGAGAGAGAGAGAGAATAGGTCAAAATCATAAAATACCACAATAATACAAAGATAACAAGTTGGATTAAAAACAACCAACAAATAGTTGTGACGCACGAGAAAAGAAAGTCTCAATTGTATTTATCTTCAACTTCAAGAACAAAAGTACAAGATCCCAAAAACTCAAATAATTAGGGTTTGTTTGGATTTACTTTCGTTTTCTGTTTTTCATTTTTTTAAACAGAAAAGTGGAAATTTTTTTTGGAAGCTTGCTTGGCAACTTGTTTTCATTTTTTGTTTTTAAAAAAATTTACCAAAAATTTCAAAAAAAAAAAGTGGAAACAAAAAATTTCTAATATCTTTATTTTTCAAGCAAATTTAAAAAACAAAAGAACATACAATTTGTACACAAGTGCGTACATACATATATGTATATACATACAAAAATATAATTCTACATGATTTTCTCTCTCATTATTTGCACTTTATTATTTTTAGAAACAAGTAGTGAAATAAAGTATCCCAAGCATGTTTCTTGTTTATAAAAATTGAAAACCAAAACAAAATTTTTACTTCTATTTTTAATTTATTTAAATAAAAAACTGGAAGTGAATTAATGAACTGAAGCCTCCTTGTGATTTAAGGATAAAAACTTACAGATCCATGTAATTTGCCCACTGGCACAATTTCAGAGAGAAACTCTTGAGCAGCCTCCACCAAATTGAAAATCATTACCCTTCCTTCTCGAGCATTAGAATTTGCCTAAAATAGAAACAAAATACCGAAATACATATGATGAGAAACAAATATATTATTAAATAAGAGAATAAAAAGTTAAAAAACCAGGGAACGAGATATCCCCACAGAAATTAGAGAAACCTAATTCCTACCAAAACAATAATACCCTCTCTAAATTCACAACTCCCAAATTCTCAAAAAATCAGCAAAAGAAAAGTTTCAAATGGAGACTCAATGACTGCATCCAAAATACAATTCTAAATTGGATGCAGACTAAATGACAAATTCCATGCCATCACCCTCTTTTGTTTCGGTGATAAGAGACAGGGACTGAGATTATTGATTTGATACAAGGAATACAAAAGGATATAAAAGATGATCAGTAATCATCTTAATTCTTAAAACCATGTACATCAATCCCTAATTAAATCAGAAAAAGATAAATATTTAAATCTCAAGAACCAAACACCCACACAACCACAATGCTTAAGTCTTTCCCAAAAGGACTAAACACTCTCCTCCAAATCTTTAAAAATATTGTTGTATTCCAACCATAAAGACCAGCAAGTAGCCAAAGTTGCCGCACTCCACAATTTCCTCTTCCGATTCCCATACTATGTTTTTTGTCATTGGGAAAACCATACTTTTCAATCTTTGTCTTCACCTTATACCGTTTGACGTACAAATAGGCAATTGATAAAAGGGAGACAACAAAAAAATTCCACTAAATATCATAAAGGACTTAGCTCCTTTTTTTTTTGAAAAGAAACGAGAAACTCTGCATTATTATACTAAAAATAATACAAGATAGGGACAAGCTGTCCCCGTAATGAACGAAGGGAAAAAAAAAACTAAAATCAAACACAAGAAAATTACAACAGATTCGACCAACCCCTTAACATGTCAGAAAATATCAAATCCCTAAAATCTTTTTGTTCCTTAACCCATAATGCAACCCACAACTGAATCCTTTCCCATGAATTATCTATAGACCCATAGACGTCACTGAAAATTCTAGAATATCTTTCACCCTAGATTGCCCACAATGATGCCCATATCGCACAATTCCATAAATTTTTCCATAAAGGACTTAGCTCCATTTAGTAATATTTTGGATTCTAAAAATCACTGTAAAAAGTACCCATGAGAGGTAGGTCGAGCTGTCAAACCCAAGATTTGCACACTAAGGTCTTAGGGTTGGAGTGGATGAGAGATGGATGAAATGTTGGAGTTGTTGGAATGATTGACAAATGTGAATATGTCCGTGAAAGAAAGAAGGTAATGACTTCAGGATAAGAATGGAGGTTTTTCTTGCAAATCATGTTTTATCAATTTGCAAGAATTGGATGTTTTTGCTGACTCTGTGCCATACTAATTGGTGTGGAAGTCTCTGATTCGTACAAAAATCAAAGTCCTTGAGTGGTTGGTTGTTTTGGGGAAAGTTAATACTTGAGATTTGCTTCAACGGAGAAGACCCTATCAAGTTCTTTCCCAGAGTTGGTGTGAGTTGTGTAGGATTTGTGGGGAAAACATTAATTATTTGTTTATTCACTGTAGCTTTGTTTTGAAACCGCGGTGGAGTCTATTGAGGGAATTCAATTCCTGATGGGTTATTCCTAGAACAATCTCTGGTTTGTTTTATGACCAAGTGGGATTTGTTGGAGGTAGATTGAGAAAAGTCTTATAGAATGTTTCTATTGCGGCTATACTTTGGTTGTGTGATGTGAAAAAAATTAAAGAATCTTTTGAGATTCTGTTTATTTGGAGTAGTTATGGGATAAAATTAAACTTTGGATGGCTATTTGGCTTAAGAATGTTAAAGAGTTTAAAATTTTTTGCTTTTTATGATTTATTGAGAATTTGGAACCGTTAGGTTAATTGGCGATATTGTTGTATTTAGCTTCTTTTCGTGTGAGGATCTTTGTTGGTTCCCTCAAAATTTGGGTGCCTATAATTAATAAATAACCTTGTTTCTTATCAAAAAAATAAAATAAAATAAGTCAAATGGTTTGATTACTTATGGGATCTATCTAGCAATATGTTAGTGCTTCCTGTCTACCATAGATTGTAAGATTTAGCAAGAGGACCCACATTAGAACTCGAGTTTGCAAACGTGAGTTTGGGAGATTTCTGGGATATCAAAAGAAAAATTGTTGTAAAAAGGTACGCTGAAGAAATTATTGCCAAGAGTCACCCGTTGTGTGATACGCTTCAGCTATTCACTTTGGTGCAATGGCCTCATAGTTTTTAAAAAGCATTAAAACGAAGGGAAATGGAAAATAACCTTCTCCACTGATAGACAACATTCTAAAGTCATGATAACATGGTTTTACAGGTAGGCCAGAGCAGATTAGATCTACGTGAAGAATAAACCCTTACAAATGATATTAAAGACAACCTGAGCAGAAAAGTGTATGCATGCGTTTGACCAAAGCAAGGCATATTCCCACGAGGACAAGTCATTACAAACAATATTAGAACCAAACTGAGTAAAAAAGTTCATGCTTGCATTAAGCATGGTGCCAACAAGGATGACAGGACACAAAGGAGGTTATTGTAATCTTAGATCAGCTAGTGAAATAAGGTTGTAAACATTTATAGAGGTAATGCTTCTTACAAATATGGACTCATTTTGAAAACTATGAGGCTAATGGGCTAAAGTAGATAAATTTTGCACAGATGATCAGGCTTGGATTCATAACAGAGATGTCAAAAAGTAAAGCTAGTCTCTTTAAAGTCCAGTATATGCTGTAAAGCAGAGTGGAAGTCAAATTAACAAAATTCAACACCAAATTAGTCGAAGTACCAAAAAAATGAGAAAGTTCACAGATACTTATCCCAAATATAGACTGCAAATACTTTCAAATGGCATATCCTTACATGCTTGTAAAAAGCAGGTATAAAGCATCGAAAGCAAGAGCATATCCACCACTCTTGAAACTATCAATCAATAGCTGCTCTTCATAAATGTACATTTACAAGTAACCCCAACAAAAAAGCATTACCAAATAGTGGATTCTCAATATAAGTCTAAAGAAGAATTAAACCTTTTTATAACTTCAGCTTTTGGAGTATGATCCCACAATTGAATTAGGATGTGGCTTCTACCTGATGTATACCAAGCTTGATCCCTTCTATAAATGTGCTGATATTGGATAGCTACTTTGTGAAACAACCATAACTGGAGTGTTATTCGAATCATCAGGGGAAGACTCAAGCTCTGAAGACGAAGATTATCAAAGTTCTGAGATAGATATAGAGAAGGAAAAGGATAGGTGGGAGGAAGAAGGAATGGAGGGTTTAAGGTGTTTAATGGAGGCAGCCAATTCAGAAACGGAACAACTTCATGTTGGACTCATACAGTAAATTCGGATCCGTATAGTCAGAAGACGATTGTTACTGGGGGCGTTAATGTTTTATGGAAGAACATGGAGGAGTTTCCGAAAGCTATGAAGATTAGTCTAGTGCCAATGCCTGAAACCGTTAAAGGTACAAGCCATTGTTGTAATGAGATAAGCAAGAAAAATGGTACTAAAGAATTGCGCAACTTAGAATTTAATGTGACTTATGAGAAGAGTGCTAGGGGAAAAGGGAAAATCGTTTATCAATGAAGATAATGTCTTGGAACATCAGAGGAAGTGACTCTCCTAATAAACGAAGGGCTATAAAAAGTCAAATTTGTAAAGTCAAACCCGATTTGGTTGTTCTTCGAGAAGTTAAAAGGGAGGTAGTGGATAGGAGATTTATAGGGAGTGTTTGGGGTTCTCGATTTAAAGAATGGCTTTTATTACCGGCAGTTGATAGATCAAGAAGAATATTGATCATGTGGGACATTAGGAGGGTGAAGATCTTAAACAGCCTAGTAGGTGAATTCTCGGTATCCGTACATGACTCATAGAGGAGGGAGGAGGAGAATGGTGGTTTACAGGAGTCTATGGGTTTACAAGAAAGACAGAGAATAGACTAAGGTCCTAAGAAATTTGAATGAAAGAGTATTTCCACAGTTACTGGATCTTTTCGCCCAGCTGGATTCGGTATATCTCTATTCGGGGATTGAGGATAGAAGGATCTGGGCTAAGGCCCACTCATAATGCTTCTCGTGCAAACCTGCCTTCTCTTGTCTTGCTATTGAGACTAACATTGCAAATTCTGGTATGGCTAAGATCTTCTGGAAAGCTCCAGTCCCCTCTAAGGTTAAGGTGTTCGCTTCGCTATTATCTTTGGACGAGTTAAATGCACATGACGTCTTACAAAAAGAAGACCCTACCATTCTCTATCTCTAGGATGGTGTGTTTTATGCAAAAAAGCGAGCAACTCCCTGGATCACTTTTTCCTTCAATGTGAGTTTTCCACAAGGCTATGGTGTAATTTCTTGAGGGAGTTTGACAGGGAATTGGGTGATTCCTAGGTCCTGCCAGGATTTGTTAGGAGTTGGGAAAGGTCTTCTAGTAAACCATAGAGGGAGAAGACTCGTATGGAAAATAGCGGTTTTAGCTGGTTTATAGGCTCTGTGGCTTGAAAGGAATCGAAAGATTTTCAAAGGAGTCGAACAAGGTTTGGAGGCAGTTTGGGATAGGGTCAGATTTTGGATAGCAATTTGATCACATGATGTAAAGGATTTCAAGTGGTTTACTTTCTCTGACGTTGTTATGAACTGCACCCCTTTCTTGTAGTTGGTTCCGTTCCGTCAATTCCTTATCCACTTCCTTTGTATTAAGCTTTTGATTAATACAATTTGAGAATCTTATCAAAAAAATAACAATGGTGTTATTAATGAATCAACCAACGAGACCTATATCTGTCTAATTCCTAAGAAAACTGACTTTTGTTCTATAAGAGACTATCGACCTATCAGCTTGGTGACCAGCTTGTACAACATAATTGCAAAGGTGTTGTCTTTAAGACTAAGGGAGGTTTGAGGTGAAATAATTTCAGAAGCACAAGGTGCTTTTGTAGTTGGAAGACAAATAATGGACGTAGCCTTAATTGCCAATGAAGTTGTTGAGGATCTTAGATATTGGGGAAAGAAAGGCTTAGTCTTTAAAATAGACTTCGAAAAGGCTTACGATCACATGGAATAGCCATTTCTCGACTTTGTGCTAGAAAAGAGAGGTTTTGGTGAACGATGGAGATGTCGGATAAGTGGTTGTCTTTCTTTGGTTAATTATTCAGTATATGTTAACAGTAAACCGAGAGGAAAGTTTCAGAATCAAGAGGTCTTAGGCAGGGTGATCCCCTCTCCCCGTTTTTCTTTACGTTAGTAGCAGACTGCATAAGTAGGCTAATGGAAAAGATGAGTGAAAGTAACCTAATCAGAGGATTCGAGATTGGAACAGAAAAGATACAAATTTCCCACCTCCAATTCGTAGACGACACTCTTTTCTTTTTGGAGGCAAAGGGCGATTCCTGGACCAACTTACGTAAATTATTAAAGTTGTTTTGTATGGTCTCCGGTCTCTGTATCAATCTGTCCAAGAGTCAATTACTTGGAATTAATCTATAGGAAGACCTCATTCTAGAAAAATCTCAAGGGGTGGGTTGTATTGTTGGTGAATGGCCTATGAAGTACGCGGGTATGCCTCTTGGAGGTAACCGTCTTACTTCCCACTTTTGGGAACCAGTCATACGTAAAGTGGCAAAGAGGTTGGACGGTTGGAAAAAAGCTTTTTTTATCGAGGGGAGGGAGATTAACTCTGATTGAATCCGTCTTGTCAGCAATTCCTACATATTACCTATCTTTATTCAGATTACCTGCAAGAGTGGCTGATGAAACAAAGGGGTTGATGTGAGAGTTCTTGTGGAATGGGGACAATGATAATAAATCCGATCATTTAGTGTCATGGGATAAGGTTTGTCTCCCTAAGAAGAAAGGAGGGCTGGGAATTGGGAAGTTGCTTATTAGAAACAAAGCCATTATTCTCAAATGGTTGTGGAGATTCCCTCAAGAGAAGGATGCTTTATGGCATAAGGTGATAAAAAGAAAATATGGTCTCACATCAAATAATTAGGATTCTAAGACAACAATTAGAACTACTTATCGAAGCCCGTGGAAATTTATTTCGAAACAATATGATGTCTTTGGTAAGATGGTGGCGTTCAAGGTAGGCAATGGAGACAATATCAAATTTTGGAAGGATGCTTGGAGGGGTGAGGAGGCCTTTGTTAATCGCTACCCAACCTTATACAGGTTGTCTTCTTTACACAATGGCAAAATTTCAGAATTTGGGTTGGACAAGGAGCTGATTCTCTTTTAGCATGTGACTGGAATTTTCATTTCCTTAAGGATACAAGCGAAAGAGAGTTGGAGGACATGGTGGAATTACTGGAGTGTGACAAACGTGAACCTCAATGTGCCATTAGAAGATAGGAGGGAATGGCTACCGAATAAGAATGGAGGTTTTTCCTGTAAATCATGCTTCTATAATCTGCAAGAAGTAGAAGGTCTTGCTGATTTTGTGCCTTTCCAGCTGGTGTGGAAGACTCCATCTCCAACTAAAATCAAGGTCTTTGCATGGCTGGTAGCTTTGGGGAAACTAAACACCCAAGAGCTGCTACAGAGGAGAAGACCTTATCAAGCTTTTTCCCCGAATTGGGAGAGATGGAAAAAACTTTGATAATCTGTTTATTCATTGCAGCTTTGCCTTGAATCTGTGGTGGAGATTACTAAATGAGTCGAATTTATGTTGGGTTATACCTAGAACAATTTTTGGCTTCTTTTCTGATCAAATGGGTGATGTGGGGAGCAGACCGAGAAGAGTTTTATGGAATGCCTATACCTTGGCGATACTTTGGGCAGTTTGGAGTGAAAGAAATCAAAGAATTTTCAAAGACCAAGCTTCCTTAGAGGAAGAGATATGGGATAAGATAAAATTTTGGGTGGCCATCTGGCTCAAATGTGCAATTGACTTCAAAAGTTATGCTTTTTCTGATTTGTTAAGGATATGGGAACTGCTAGGTTAGGGGATTTCTATTGTTGGGTCTCTTTTTCTTTTTCCCCTAAAGTTTTGTTGGTTTTTTTTCTGTTGTATGTTTTTCCCCTGATCAATAAAGTTTTGGTTTCTTATAAAAAAAAAAAAAAAAAAAACTTTACAGGTGAAATGATCAAGAGCAATTCTTAAATTCTTTTTTTTTCTGATAACAAGTAGTTCTTACATTTATGATCAAATCTCTTATCCCCTCTCCCTCTAAAGACCAAGACAAGCTCTAACATCGGTGAACTTATATTTACAATTTATTTTGTAAAATCCAGAAATTCACCTCCATGCCTTATTCTTCACCCTTACTTTTGTATGTAAATTATATAATTTATATTGGTGTGTTACTAAACACGTCAAGATATTACAACTCCTCCTACTTTCCTAACTAAATTAAAAACCAAGAATATTTAGTAAGACAAGGTAGTAATGATCAAATCATACTTTCTGTCAGTAAACAGAAATTTTGAAAGACCAAAATCATGTTAGAGTCACCTACTACCTGATCATGAAGAAGAGACAAAAGCTTTTCAGCATCATCATTTGTTAAACCTTTTTCAGGAGTAATTTGCAACTTTGGAGACTTGTAAGGATACCCTGGGAAGCACCTGTTAAACAGAGAAGAGATAGAACTGTTATTATGAATGTACACAACATAGAAGTGACAGGAGTCTACAAACATAGAAGTGATGTAAAGACAACTTCACCAACCTAACAAGAAGCACTGCAGAAACATCCAGATCCTCAAAACCCATATCCTTTGAATAGGGCCTGTTCACATTTCAGGGACTCCTTAATAAGGAAGAGTATACATAACCATGGGGTCTGACCCAAACTCTAAAAATACAAACAACAAACAAAATACCAACCTTAGTTTGATGAAAATTTGAGCAGGTGGTCCAGGAACAATTTTGCAGTCTTCTTGAAAGATTGCGCACCTATGGAAGGAAAAGGTAAACATGAGAAAAAACTAACAGATAAGGTNTAAAAAAAACAAATAATAAAAGAATAAGGTATCCCGAAAGGAATAAGCCTTTGAAAATTTTGAAGATAACATGCTTTAGAGATTTACATAAGCAGGATCCATTAGCATATTATACCATTACAATCAAACATATGTAGATCGTAGACATGGAAAATAAAGCATGTCTTTCCAATAATGGAAGAAGTTAAAAACACGAAGTACAAAAGAAGAAGTAGAACAAGGAGACCTCCCATGGTGAGAAAAAAGCAAAGCAAACAGGAAGCATACATGAAACTATCCCAACCCATACAGATTCAAGAAAATGAGAAATCTCTAAAATCTTTTGAGGTGGGATGCATAAAAGAAACCAGCTCTTAATTCTATCCAAATCCACCGATTCATCACTGTAACTATGTCCGAAAATCCTCCTCTTCCTTCCCAACTAAATCACGTAAATAAGGATTTCTTTTTAAGTTTCAAAAACACCTATTACAGCATCATATCCATAGTCCTTTAACTTTTTCTGGGTTACGGGTGCAACACTCTTTCTAGTTATCCTTACAAGTTCTCAGATGACATATTTTTCGGTTAAAAAAGATAGGATTGCTCCTCATTGGTTTAGTTCGTCCTATTTTAACTTTTTCTTTCTTATACGAAATGAAAGTTTTTTTTACTAATTTCAAGAAACTCTAAGAGTACAAGGGACAAGCAGTCCCTAACCAAACAAAATACTTCCCCAATCCCTTAATAAATCCTGGAAGAAAACTCTTCAAATCTTTCACATCAAGAAGAAATAAGGTCACCCAAAATTCAACACTTTCCCACAATACTCAAATTCTTCCTATCCACCTTCAAACACCTATTGGTCCTCTATAACCATGTTGTCCATAAACTTTCCATACAAGCAAAACCCCAAAGTTTCTTACCTCTACTACTCCCACAAGGCCCCAGCTGTCCTTTTAAGATAACTACAGTTCTTATTTTAACTTATAACGGACCTTTTTCTTCTCAGTAATTTCTTACTCCTTTTCTAGAGGCATAAGTAGATAGAAAGAGTTCTTGGAATAGGATAACAAAATGTGTAGCCTTCCGTAGTGTTCTTGATCAATATGCAAGTATAGATCTTACAGAGTTTTGACTATCTTGGAATACTTAAATTTTTTGCTTTCTTCCCCTACACCTCATTGCTATGTGTTGAAAAAACACACACAAAAAAAAAAAAAAAAAAAAAAAAAAAAAAAAAAAAAAAAAAAAAAAAAAAAAAAAAAAAGAAAGAAACAAAAGACAAAAACAATCCAACAACTTTGTAATTCATAAGGAACCGGTACTATTTTCCGAATTTCTTCCAAAGTTCCACAGAATGAAATTACCAGGTCTATAATTACTATGTTGCATATACACTGCCCTAGTTGCCACTTTCAGCAATGCAACTTCATATTCCTTACACTAGTCACTACTCTCTTAACATCTGCAGACGATCATCATCATACTCAATACCTAAAATCTTCCAACTTCATCCAAAAACCACGTCCAGCAAAAATTTCAGAACTCGATAGTAAAAATTATAGCACAAAATTCTAGTTGACAACTTATCCATTCAAAATTGCGTAAACGCGAAGGCTATGTTATATGATCATGTTTTCATCAAGCTTCCAATGCCAAAATTCATGGCCAGATTATCTTCACATCGTAAAGACGAAAGAGTTCGAATTGCTAAACCATTGGCATGTAGCACACGAACATCGTCATTGCATTTGACCACTTAATATCAAAGAGTTAAATCACCTTATCATTTATCCCAAATTCAGCAAAAACAAAAATTCAAATTCGTCAGTACACAAATGGCGGAATCGGATACAAAATGAATAAAAATTGAAAAGAAAGATTGACTTACAAGGCAGTGATTTCCTCGGCAAGAAGTTCATTGTCATCAGCACCCTGATGATGGGGATGATCCTTCAATGGCGTCCTTCCTTTGGCCCTTTTCCCACCCCCTCCACGCTTCTTCTTCTTCGAACTATGCCCCATGAGAATTGAGAATTGAGATTGATGAGTCTTTTCTGAAAACCCTAATCCACTGCTCTGCTCTGCTCTTTATAAAAGAGTAGAGGATATTTTTGTCAGCGGATGGAACGGAAATTGGAGTGAATGCCCAACTGGAGACAAAACAAAAGAGAGACGATAGACTTTGCATCGGAATTTTTCTCCTTTTTTTTTTTTTTTCCTTTTTCTTTTCATAGAGGATGGTCAAAGAGTTGAAATGAAAGGTGGCGCTGAAATCGGTTTGAAACAGGGGAAAGCAGAGTGCATCTTTTGGTAAAATGACAACATGGGAAATTTTTATTTGTAAAATAACAAATCCTTCCGTAAAATAACAACGTGACTCCTTAGAAAATTCGAGGCCCTGATACAAAAAAATGGAGGGGAAATTAACCCAAATAGCCCAAACCAGTTTTCAGAAGAGAAATTAAGTTAAATATGCATTAAGATGCATATTTTGGCACATATATTTCCGACAATAAAACTCTGAAAAATATACATATATCCATCTGAAATGTCACTTCTACCTTAATAATTGATTTATAATATATATATCGCTCTTTTCCTCTTTAACCAAGTTATAGCTCCTTATTCCTCTCTTTATATCCTCACAATCTTTCCTGTAATCTCATGCTTGAATTTATCACATTGTCTAAGGAGCTGAAATTTTAAGAGCAGAAAAGAAGAAAAGGATAAAAGTTGAAAAAACAGAAAAAAGACGTTGCAATAAGACGGAGGACGGAAATCCGCGAAATAGGTATGTAATTTATATGTTCAAACGTTATGGGTACTGTTTGAAATGGTTTTTAACTGAGTTTCGATATGTTACGAGCATAATTTATACATTAAAAGTTGTTTTCTGGGTCTAGAATTATCTGCAAAAGTCTGGATTTCTCAAAAAAAAAGACTGCCTCAGTATAAGCATCGAATTTTCGATGTAATTTCGACCATATTTCAATGAAGTCTGAGACGTAAGAATTTTGTCGACTATATTTCGATGACTATTCGATAGTAGTCGAATTTTCGACCTATTTTCGATGACTATTTCGATTATTTTTTCGATCAATTTCGATGTATTTCGATTATAATTTCGACCAAATTTCGATGAAATCTGAGATGTAAGAATTTCGTCGACTATATTTCAACTATAATTCAATGGTAGTCGAATTTCGACCTATTTTCGATGACTATTTCGATTATTTTTTTCGACCAATTTCGACCAATTTTCAATGGCTAAAAATATAGATTCTTCCTTTTACATTTTATGATTTTTTCTGTTGAATCTAATTTCTTTTTTT
>JXTB01000099.1:856685-907607 GCA_002914805.1 Parasponia andersonii
AAGGGATAGTAAACTTCGTCAATCTCTACCCAGCCACGTTGAAATTTATCTGCATCTCTTTTAGCATAGTTAGTAAGCTGATCATCCCATAAAAATTTTGCTTTATTGGAGGTTCTTCGAAATGCATCCCACCGACCATTCATGCATACAATGTAGACTGTGTCCGCAAGGGTGACCTTCTTTCTATAAGTCTTTGGGCAAAGCCAAAGGCGTTCTCGTATCAACCGCAAAGCCGCGTCAATATGCTGCAAATAGAGAGAATACAATAACTTTTAAGTGAATATAAAAAAGGATTTTAAAATGAAGAAAGAAAAATTTAATTATAAATCCAACTACCTCATCTGCAAGCCACTTCCAAGAAGTCTGAAGGTGGAAAAAGAATCCAGTACTAGCATCACCAGTGGGAAGCTGGATTGATTTCCAGTTATCAAGAAGTCCTGCAAGCTATCTCCTAAATGTATCGAGCTATTTTGCATCAATTTTCCGGAATGGGTTTGGTTTGCATAGATCATTAAACTTGAACTTCTTGTTTGATAGATCGGTGTAGTCAATGAGTCTCTTAGATCGTTGGCCGACCCGTTTCTTCCTCCCAAACTTAACTGTAGCCACCTCAGCTAGTTCTAACTCTTTCACTCCCGGAGTTTGCTGCTCTTCAGGAGTGTGCTCTTTAGTAGGAGTACTTATGACAACATCTTCACCTGGTTGATACCCTTCAGGAAGGACATCCGACTGGGTGGCCTCAGATTCAGAACCAGTTGGCTGCTGATATGCTTTGATTTCCTCCATCATCTTCAACAACCTATCAAGTTTATCATTGAGAATCACCTGGTTCGCCTTCAGTTCAGTCTGGTTTACCTTCAACTCAGCGATGTCAGTCTTCAACTCAAGATAAAACTTATGTGACTGAGGTACGTCAGTGGATGGTTCCTCCTCTACTTTGTTTCTGGGAGCGTCAAAGATGCCCGCCTCCTCTGCAGCTCACTTTGCTTCAGCCGCCTCCTTCTTGTTCTCCTCCTCCTCCTCAACATCAATTCCCTCTTCCTTAACTCTAGTACTGCCGAGACTATGGTATGGATCGTGATATATATGTTCATAGAATTCTTTCTCAGCCTCCCGTGGATTCAATAACGCCTTTGTGACAAGCTGCAAGATAGTTCAAAATAAAGTTCAATCAACTTATGAATTTATAAAATTAATTATATAGAATAAAATCAATTTTCCGGACTTACTTTCTTAATCTTGAATACATCAATACAATCCATCATTGATGGTATTTTATTGCTTGTCCATGACAGCATCCTTGGGAATTTGATACCAAGGTTCTCAGAAAATGCACCAGTAAGCTTGGGGATAGCCTCATAAGCCTAATACTGTAAAGCAATGCTAAACCCATACACTGTGTATTTAGCTTCTTTTGCCTTTTTATTCTTTTTCATCTTCTGAAGGTAGTTTTCCCTCTGATGCATCATGTCCTTATTCAAATTAGGAAACGTTCTTTCATAAGATCATCTTCCCCATGGATAATTAAAGAAATCCTCCTCATTCTCCACAAAAGAGAGCATATCCATCATAATCTTCGTGCTTGACTCCTGTGCCATCAAAAGCCCATCTACCAAGTAGCACAAACCCAACTTCCATACGTCCTCCTTCTCCTCACAATTTAGAAATGCAGCTTCTAATTTACCGGATCTCACATTAGCTGCATTATTCAGGTATGTCTCCCTGAGCCTCATGCTACTAGACATAGATTTGTACTTCACAACGTCTAGATCTTTGCCAAAGTTTAATGCCGTTATCAATGCAAACTCACCAAGGCCGAATCTCAAGTTGCTATCCCCAATGAAAAACTGCAACTCCGCCGGTTTTTGGATTTCACCTTCCTCAACAGTAGTTGGTGTATAAGTACTCCTAATACTTGCATTGGAGGAGCAAGAAAAAACTGCTTAAACGGACACTGCTTTACCCTCTCTAACAAATCATACTTCTCAAATCTCTCCTTAATCTTCGATATCACCGTTGTTCCTTTTATAGTGACCCTTCCACGAAAATGTTCTCCAAAAGGTACAAGGAGCTTTGACTTTTGGTTCGGCATAAGAAGAACAAAGCAATTTAGACAAAATTTTTATAAATTTAACATATATCAAAAGCATTTAAATTACGTCGAAATATAATTGAAGCGCATCGAAATAGGTCGAAAAGTGATCAAAATTTCGATCATTTTGATTTCGACGAGATTTCGATTGGCATCGAAAAATCTTACAGAAACTATCTCAAATGAGAACAAATAGCCAGGAGGTGGAAATTGTCCATCGAAAATCATCAAAAAACAGAGCACGTCGAAATGGAATCGAAAATTAATCGAAAACAGTCGAAAAAAGATTAACTACTAGCTACTAGAAAAGGTCATCGAACTATCATCGATAAACAGTTGAACTAACATCGAAAATTTAGAGCAGCCTTATTTTCTAAAATGTCATCAAAAATGTATCGAAATTTCAGCACTATTCATCGAAACCTCATCGAAATAAAATCGAAACACAGTCAAAATAACATGGAAAGTTTATTTTACCTATTTTAACATATCATCGAAAAGGTATCGAAATTTCGACTCTATAAATCGAAACACAGTCAAAATACCATCGAAAACACGTCGAAATACCATCGACAACACCTCGAATATCATCGAACTGTCATCGAAAAACAGTCGAACTAACATCGAAAATTTAGAGCAGCCTTATTTTCTATTTTAAAATGTCATCGAAAATATATCGAAATTTCAGCACTATTCATCGAAACCTCATCAAAATAAAATCGAAACACAATCAAAATAACATCGAAATTTTATTTTACCTATTTTAAAATATTATCGAAAAGGTATCGAAATTTCGACTCTGTAAATTGAAACACAGTGGAAATACCATCGAAAACACGTCGAAATACCATCGAAAACACGTCGAATATCATCGAACTGTCATCGAAATTTCGACTCTATAAATCGAAACACAGTCGAAAAACCATCGAAAACACGTCGAAATACCATCGAAAACACGTCGAATATCATCGAACTGTCATCGAAAAATAGTCGAACTAACATCGAAAATTTTGAGCAGCCTTATTTTCTATTTTAAAATGTCATCGAAAATGTATCGAAATTTCAACACTATTCATCGAAACCTCATCGAAATAAAATCGAAACACAGTCGAAATAATATCGAAAGTTTATTTTACTTAGTTTAAAATATCATCGAAAAGGTATCGAAATTTTGACTTTGTAAATCGAAACACAGTCGAAATACCATCGAAAACACGTTGAAATACCATCGAATATCATCGAACTGCAGGTGATTTTCTGGTACTATTTTCAGCCATACTCATCGAAATATGATCAAAAATTTAGACCAGCTAATCGAAAATGCATCGAAAAAATGTCGGAATGAAGTCAAAAATTTCTAAATCGTCTTCTACTACAAATGCCCTAAATTCAAAAAAAATAAAACCCTCAAATCATATTTTGCTTACCTTCTTTTGGAGACTCATTTTTCTCAACGTAATCCTAAACAGTGAGAGAGATTTACGATAGACGGCACAGTGAGTTTTCGTCTTCCTCGGTTAACGACACGATGCGATTTGGCTCTTCAAAGAATGAGACAAAAGAGAGAGTTGGAGAGAGAGAGAGAAATGAAGAGTTTCTGAGGGAAGAGTCATATTTTCTCTTAGGTATTAGTAAGGGTATTTTTGTCCGTAAACATATTTTTTAAATATTTTTTAACTTGTGCATATGAGACAAAATAAGGGTATTACGGAGCATATTTAACCTAATTTCTCTTTCGAAATGACTTCTCTAGACCAATTTAGGGGGGGAAAAGTCTAAAAAGCCATTTCTCATGTCACAGAGTAAAGATTAACGCTAAAAGGCCCTTCATCTTCATTATCATCATCCTCTTTATCCAAAGTTTCAGATACCGAACAGAAAAAGCTATTAGAGACCATAATATTGAATCTGCCATTAGAGAGACTCTCTCCAATCTTCAACTGCCACAATTTTCTTGTTCGGGTTATTGAGAATGGCCAACATATTGAACATTTCTAAGACCAGCAAATCGGCATTGGAGAAGAAGCTCGGCTCCCAGCTCGAGCAAGCCACTCTCGACGACCTCCTTATCCCTAGCTACTCCTAACTGAACAGCAGTGATGGGTCGTGACGAGAGTAAGACGTGGAAGGCGGCAGTGAGGAAGAACCAAATGTTGCAGTTGGACATGGATAGCATGGGGATGTGAGTGCACCAACTGGAGAAAGAGTATTCCACCATAAGAAAGGTGATCGAAAAGTCTAATGCGACAGTGGGGGTTGTGGCAATGGCCTAGGGATTACACCTCGTAGGTAAATAAGAACTTAATTTTCACTTCTGGATTTTCTAACTCTAAGTCACGTATCTCGACTATTGTTAGGATCTGTGTCACCTAAAATTAGACATTGTTATTAATAATCTATAAATTATGTGTAGTTGTCACAAATTATGTCACTTGTAGTTACAAATCAAATCTTGTCTTTTTTAGAACTATGAAAAACCTATGATTTTGTGCTTTGCAAATCATTGGTAAGGATTTTTTTTTATTTTTTATAGTTTCTGGAAACTTTTGGAACGTTGTTTTCAGCATAGATAAATATATTTTTGAATTAAAATTGTCAATCAAATTATTTGTTTGCCCTGGGTTTATACCTTGCAGGTATTCGATAACTTAATTTTTATTTCTAGGTTTTGTGGAAAGATGCAATTTGGATTTGTTAAAGAATGTATAGTTGTCATGAATTTTGTGATTTACAATCAAAAATTAGATTTTGTATTTTTTTTTTTAACTGTAAAAAATCTATAGTTGTCACGGATTTTGTGACCTATAGTCATACACTACTAATCTTCTTATTCTTCTCATTCTTCTTATTCTTCTTCTTTTCGAGGAACACAACTGACATATTTTTTCAAGTGAAAAATATATTTGCCATGAATTTAGGGCATTATTAGATATTGTTATAAACTACTAAGTTACTAAAAGTAGTCACAAAATGTGTGATGTCATATTATTATCCAATATATTCTGAAAAAAAAGATAGATATAAATATTGTGACTAATAGTCACAAATCAAGGTTACATGATAGAAAATTACGACTGCTATAAGAATTAATTGTTGGCTAATAGGATCATTTATCTTTCTTTTGTAATATTGGTGCAAATATTGTGACTTGGACTCATAAATCAAGGTAAAATGTAAAGATTGTACAATTCACAATAATAGAATCTCACAACATTTATAACGATGTAAACACATTGTGACTATGAGTTTGTGACAACATTTGTGACAATGTAAATGAGTCGTGAAATGATAATATTTGTAACGATATAAAATGAGCTATGACTATTTGTCACAAAATTATGACAAATAGTAACAAAATAGTGAATAATATAACAATTTAAAATATACCAAGAAAATATGTCAAAAATATTATAACAATCATTCACAAAATTATGACACTACACATGTTTTGAAAACTTACAATATTCATAACGATGTAAAATTGTGACCCTCAGTTATAAATTTATGACTACCAGTAATAAAACGTAAAATGACAAAATAGCAGTTTCGAGATGATGATTTTTTTTCTCTCTAAAAGAGACTAAAAAAGTTATTTTTTTGTACAATAAAAGTCATTTTTAAAAAATCGACTAAAAAAGTTCACTTGCCAAAAAAGCAGACTAGTTGCATCAATTTTCCAAAATTGAAAATTTCCAAATAAGCTGAATTTTATTAAGAATTCCGGATTGATTTAAGAAAATGTCATTTTTTTTCAAATTTGTTTATAAAAAATAACACTTTTAAGAAATATTTCGAATGATACCAACTTTTATCTTCAAAATTGGTTTTTTTTTTTCAATGGTACTCTAGGTAGTCGGTCAAGTTAACTGAAGTAACTTGATCGATTACTTTAAATATCTCATTAATTAATAAAAAGTAATATTTTTCTAAACATTTTTTAAATCCAAGATTTTTTAATACCACTAGCTCATTAAAAAAATCTACACTATATTATTCATTTTCATACCTTTTGAATTATTTTAGAGACAAAAACTATTAATTAGTCTTATCTATGCTTTATACTTTGAATTATAGCCACTAATTTCTAAAGAACATTTTCATTATCATTTTTTTTTCCTACCTTTTAAATTATTTTAGAAACAAAAGCTATCAATTAGTTTTGTCTATATTTTTCTTTTTTAGAATTATCCACTAACTTTATCCATTTCCTTTTCTATTCCACTAATTTATAGTTATTACTTTCCTAAGATAAACTTCATTAGTTTTCATCTTTTTCTACAATTTATTTTCCTCCTTTAGATTGATTTGTCTACTTAATTCTTTGTGTACTTAAATCCTATTCATTCAAATTATGGCATGATACTATTTTGGTGCAACCATTAACTTTAGGTTATAAAATGTAATAATTTTTAATATGACAAAAACATATCACATTCTTAATTAAGTTATATTGATGTACATAATATAATCTTTATAGAATTATATTATTAAGGAAAACTAACTTAGATCTTCTAAGTTAAAACAATGAATAACTATGGTTTTCTCACATAATAAAATTTAACATAATAATACTACACACATAATTTCAAGTATTTGTGAACATAAACTTATTAAAATTTGACACTAAGTCTATTAATAATAATTTTACTAAGGTTGCAAGTCTAGGGATTCCTAAGGGGTCACAATATTTGAGTAAATAAAATACTCTATTTTTTCAGCTCTTCAAATTATTTTGGACCTAAATTAATTTTAAAAACTGAATTGAGCTTGTTCATAAAAGGGAATTAAAAGAAAAAAAAAGATAAAAAATTAAGAAAATTTATAAAGAAAATTTTTTCCGAAAAAAAAAATCTTTGTGTTTATAGTTTTGCGTCCTCTAGAAAATTTTTGTCTCTACCACTACTTGTGGTATATATTTCTCCTAAAATATATATATATATATATATATATATATAAAGGGATATGAAACTATTAAGAATATAAAATTAAAAAAAAACAACATCTATATAAATATGCTTAAAGATAGGTACTTATCTACTTTTCTGTAAAGAATTTTCGAAACAATTTTAATTAATAAACCAATAAAACTACAATTTTGAAACTTTTTAGGCAAAATAGTGAAGACAACAAGCAAGCAATATACAATTAATACAATTAAGAAACTTTAAGCTCGTGGAGACCCATTGATTTCTTTGCAAATCAAGTTGTATTTTTAAACTTCAAAAACATTTTTATAAAAGTTTGATATATGTGAAGTTTTGAGAATCTCATAAAACTTTAAGCAAGCAAAGCTTTAGAATTATGCTATGCAATAAATCTAAGTACAAGACTAAGAAAATAGACAAATCTAAAGACGTTCTTATAACTTAACCTCTTTCTTCAGGCTTAATGTTTTAGTAATACCAATGTGAGTTCACTTGTACACTTGATCAACTTAAGATGTTTAAATTTGAACCATTTTACTACACATTCAAGTAGAATTATAAGAACTTACTCACATATTATTATCTTTAAAATAAGAATAATTAAGATTGAAACTTCCACAAGTCCACAAATTAATTTTCTTAACGATAGTAAGTTAAAATATGGGAACTTCTAATTCCATTAAGAATTGGACTTTGTACTTTCATAATTTTAGTAACAAATTCACCTCTAATCAAAATTACAAAAAGAACATTCTAGAATTAAATACACTCGTTATATATATATATATATATATATATATATGGGCACTAATCCAGTAGGTATTTTTTTTTTACCTATTTATAGGTATCAATTTGACCAATGAAAATTTAACATGCACATTTTTTTATTGTAAAAAGTAAGAGAGAGAAAGAGCATTAATGATGCACGTCTTTTCATGCACTTCATTATAGTCATTGGATCACCATCAGCTAAAAAAAAATACATACTCATAGGTAAAAAAAAAAATACCTATTGGATTGGCAACCTATATATATATATATATAGGTATTTTTTTTTACCTATGGGTAGGTATTTGTTTTTAGCCGTTGGATCACCATTAGATGGTGATCCAATGGCTATAATGAAGTGCATGAAAAGATATGCATCATTAATGCTCTTTCTCTCTCTTATTTTTTACAATAAAAAAATGTGCATGCTAAATTTTCATTGGTCAAATTGATACCTATGTATAGATTAAAAAAAAAATACCTACTGGATTGGTGCCCATATATATATATATATATAACACCCACACTTAAGTGAGGGGAAAAAATAAACATATGAATTTGTTTAAATCCTATAAAGAAGTTATGTTTCCATTCTTCAAAATCATCAAAAAAAAATTAATATTTGAGCAATAACACCGGAATGAAGAATTAGAAAATGCAAAAGAAGGATTATATGGATAGAAACGAGATTTTTTTTCCCCTTTTTTCAATGGCTGCATAAACTTTTCATGTTTTCCTCATTGCGTGATAGGAACTACTTCTATACACTAGAATAAGTTTTACAAACCCATGAGAAAGTAAGGATTTTATAAATCTATAGTATTTTACTATAATGTGTATTTGTAAAAATCCGGATTTTTGGGAAGGTAATTTGGGCATTTTACTAATTTTTCGGATATTATATTGGATGGATTAATTTGCAAAAATTTTGTATAGAATAACTAAACTACAAATTTTGGGGGACTAATTTGAAAGGGATTTAAAAAATTGGGGACTGTTGTACAAATTTTAAAAAATTACACAGTCTCATAAGACAGGGCCACATGACCCTATCATTTTTTCTCCCTCTCTCTATCTTCCCCGACGCCTCCCTCGCTCTCTTTCTGCTCATTCTTAGCCGAAGGACCAAAAAGGGCCGCGCCGATGCCCAGGTCGCCGTCTTCTTCCCTCCAGCCTGCCCGGCGCAAGCTTGCCGTGCCGCCAGGAAGCTTCACCAACTGCTACTGACGCCCGCTTGCCGGAAAACACTATTTTCGACCGTTCGAAGCTTTTCATCACAGACGTCGTTTCGGGCCATTTCAGCTCACGTTCTTAGGCTTGTTGGATTCGTGTCGTTAAAAGGAAGCTCAAGGTATATATATCTTAATATCATACTACCCGAATCAAAAGCTGTCATTTTTGGAATATTTTGAGCTTGAGTTGACTTTTTGATCCAGCCGTTGGATCGCGTTTTTGTTGTCATTTTTGGATTATACTCAGAAAATGGGGAACTTTGAGATATATATATATATATATTGCCTATGTTGGTGATTGGCACGAAAATTGAAATTGGACGGCTAAGATTTGCCTCGATTTACGTGCCACCGATCCGGTGTAGTCTAACTTAGCTATTTTGGGTGTTAGGAATTCAGTGAAGAAGTCCATTTGTGGAATTAAAGCTCCGTTGAGAAATTGGTTTTTCGTAAGAGGATGATCGAGGGCTTGGAATTGGTTCCTGACCCTTCGGACGATCGTCAACAACGCCTTGAGGATTCAATAGCGTAGTATCGCTATTCTTGTGAGGTAAAGATTCGGTTACCTTTGTTTTATACTATTTTCGAATAAAACTTAATTTCTGCAATATATGAGAATAAATGTGGTTTTTGATTTTTTTGAACATAGGTGATGGACTGTGATGGTATGATATACATATATACTGTATTGCTCTAGGAATATTCTGAGTGCAGGTTATTTTGGGTATATAAAAAATAAGGTTATTGTGCTACCCGTTTTTCTATAAAAACCTAATATACTTATTTTTCTGAAAAACCAAAGTACGATTATTTTTACACTTTAGTTCTGTGTTACACGTGTCACAAAATCATACATGAGCACCATGTTAGCATAGTGGGTTTACAATGTGGCACTGCGTACCCCACTATCTGTGTAGAGTCCATAAACCCACGCGAGGTTTTGTTACTTCTGATTACCTCCCTATTTGGCAGACGTAGACAATTCAGTTGCCCCTCTAGATTTGGTAAGCAACACATGGGTGTCTCCTTTGGGTATAGGCTTAGGTGTCAGGCAGGCTGTTAGGTACACTTAGTGCCATCATTCTGGGTTCCCACAGATGAGAGGATGTGAGCTTATGGGTATGAGTTGATTTGTGTCATGTGCATCTGAATTCAATGGTTTTGATTATACTGATTTATTTATACATGTATGTGATGATTTCCGGTTTTGGATTATCATATATGTAAGTATTAGATTTAAACTAACAATGCAGGAGTTTTCCATCACTAAAATATTTTCGATCAAGGTAACTATTTTCCTATTGGGCATTTTATGTTCACTCCCTTCCTCAGGTGGTGTCCAATGCAATTTTGGAGATCAAAAGGAGTAAGAGGCCATTGGGATTGTAGTTCGTTATCTTGGTAATGCTTGAAGCATGTTGTTATAGTGTTTGGATTATTTGAGTTTTGTTTAAGCATTGAACTAAGATTACTATTTTCTATTTTAGTTTGCGAACTTATGTATGTCATTTTGGTGTCTGTTCTGAAGTGAATGATGATGACGTTTGGACTTATATTTGATTCACGTTTTTTTCGGTATTTATTTGATCTATATTTAATGGTATCTACGAACTGTGGGAAAGGTTCACGGGATGAAATTCTAAATATTTTTTCCTAAAATGGACTGTTTTATAAACTAAAACTTGTTAGACATTTTTCAAATAAATCAAGGAATTTCTCATTCTTACGAAATTCCTCTTCTGCCACTAGCCCAGATTTTGGGTTGTGACAGCATTAATCATATAGTTTTTAAAAAATTTCAGAACGGAAATGGAACCTATATATATATATGATATATATTTACGTAGTAGATAACTACGATAACTGCTATTATATGAACTTTAATCACACACATATATTGAATAGCAAGAAAAAGAAGGGTAACAAAATTTTTATTCTTATCTTTTTGGGAGAGAAAAAAAAATGAAAAGCAAGAAAAGCTGTGGCAAAAAAAATGATGCAATTGATGGGTAATTATTAAAAAAAAAAAGAAAAACAACTTTTTAAAAAATAATTAAAATTTATACAAAATAAGGAATGTATAAAGTAAATAAAATGGTAGTTTTAGACTACGAGAAACATACAAAGAAAAAATAAAATAATAAAATAAATCTTTTGTGATGTAAAAAGAAACTGAATATACAGACACCATTTGATGATGAATTTAGAACCGTCCTTAAAATATATACTACTTTTTCTCTTGGATAAATGCAAAATTTTGTTGATGCATTTTGAACCATCCTTAAAATATATAGTACTTTTTCTCTTGGATATGTACCACTTCCTTAAAATATATATTACTTTTTCTCTTGGATATGTACCACTTTTTAGAATGCAAAATTTAAACTACCCTAACTGAAAGTTGAAGTAAACTATCTACACTAATATGACTTATTTAGTAGGCAGAATTATACTTGACTATTGCTTAAGATTGGATTATATTCTACGAAAACTAAGACCTATTTGGTGTAAGATATGACTGAAAAATAGTTTAAATTAAAAAAATTATAAGGGGCCATATTATTTGGAAAATGTGTTAAAAAGTATATAAAAAAAATCTGAAACTCACATTTATTGGAGAATGAGAACAAAAATAAATAAATAAATAAAATGTGGACTTCCACATTTATAAGAAAACAAAAAAGAAAGAGGTCCCTTTCTGGAGGTTATTTAAGCACTTTACGAAATTGCCTTCTCATTTTTTAGCACCAAACATGGATTTGACTAAGTCTAATCCTTTTTTTTTCCAACCCACCAAATGTCCGATAATGTATGATGTGATAATGTATGATGTACACTTTTAAATAGCAATTTATAGCTTTTGTTGAATTATCGACAAATTCACTATATAGTGATGGTTTATACTTGAAGTTTTTACAGATAATAGTCTACTAATGCCCTCGCGGTGATAAAATAGGCTTATTCATAAATTTTATCGAAACTAACCCTTATTGTTATGTCACCTATCTAACTTTACCTAAATACCTAATTGAATGTTCAAATCTTCTTTATATACCATGTGTACTCTAAACTTTTTCATCAATTTCCTCTGCAAATATTTTATCATAATTGAAGTCATCATCAAATCTGATGTTTCGATCTTATATATGATATTTTGAACTCAAATAATGTCTTTTCAACCGTGGTTGAGTTTTTACTAGTGATGGGAATGAAAGGGCAATTGAATTCCAAAAATTTCATTTAAAAAAATACAATTTAATTTTGTAAATAATTTATACTTTGTCTCTTAATTGATAATGAACTTTAATAATGCCCTTGTATATATAGGTGATGTCTCAATAAAGTTTTTTGCTTTCGTTCTATAGATAAATACCATAATTTGAAGTATTGGATTTTAATCTCATGATTATAATAATATTAGTAATTTTGTAAAAAATAAAAATATAATTAACACGTATATATATATATATATAGAAATTTATTTATGATAAAAAATATTAGCAATCTGCTTATGACCTATGAGTTGGATAGTTTTTTTTTTTCAATCATCTTTCCATTATTTCTTTTTGTTTTCATTCCCATTCCATATATGATTCCTATATTTTTATTCCATTTCGTTTCATTCCTTACCTCTTACCAATTATATAAGTGTAACTTTCTTTCTGTTTTTAAATTTTATTCCTATACGTAACTAATTTTTTGAAGTCCTATATAATCTTAGTTGATTAAAATTTTCTCTTGTATGTACCTATCTCTTTCTTTCTTATTTTTTTCATTTCACGTGTTTTATACAAAAATTATTTTTTAATAAAAAAATCAACTATTTTTTGACTAATTATTTGATAATTATTGATTAAAATATTATTTTTTATATATTTTTTAATAACTATCAAATATGTTAATTGTCATCACGCATCTATCTCTTTCCTTTTTTTTTTTTTTTCACTTCACGCGTTTTATGAAAAATTACTTTTTAATAAAAGAAATCAGTTATTTNTTTTTTTTTTTTCCATTTCATGTGTTTTATAAAAAATTAAAAATCAACTACTTTTTATTAATGATTTGATAATTATTGATTAAAATATTATTTTTGCATTTATTTTTTTTTATTAACTATCAAATATGTTAATAGTCTTTAACTAACTATTTATTAGTCAAAAAAAATGAAAACATGCATATCCCTAAAAAAAATTAAAAAAAAAAACAAACTGTGTATCTCAATAAAAAATTATCAAAACCCTTTAAAAAATAGCCATATATATCAAACTATTAAATACTAATAATTTTGATTAAAAAAATTCCTTAAAAAACCATTCCAAATTATTTTGCTAAAAAAGTCATTCCCAAATCTTATTTCTAACTCAATGGAAAGAGGATTCTCTAAAAAATTAAAATATGAATGGTTGTAGGTAAAACTAATTTGCTGTTTCAAGTCATTTTCAACTTAGTCAAAATACTCATCCATGGAGAAAAAATAAAAAAACTCCATTGAAATATAACCTATATATATATATTTATTTTTTCTAAACATAGGAAAAAATTAACTTACTATTTGCACTTATTTGACCTAATGGATTTTTGAATAGAAAAATAGAACTCATGAGGAAATTTGATTTTTTATGATATTTTTTTTTTAAAATTGAAAAATAGTAGATTTTGAAATTGTTTGAAAAATTCTGGATTTTAATTAGAACAATACTATTTTTAAAATATTTAGAAAAATATCACTTTTTATTAATTGATGAGATATTTGAAGTAACCAATCAAGTTATCTCTAGTAACTTGACCGGATACCTCAAATAACTAGATTGGTTACCCCATGTAACCTATTTGGTTACATCGAGTACTATCAAAATATACTTATTTTGAACAAAATTATATTTTTCTAAATATCTATAAAAAGTGATATTTTTAAAATTATTTGAAAAAAGCCCAAAATTCATTTATGGCCTACAGTGGTTTATAATTTTTTTTTTTAAAATTTTTCGAACAATGGTTTATAGTCTTAGGAGAAAACTAAACTCATGTTTATTGATAATTTATATTTTTAATAAAAAAGTAAATCCCTCTTTGTAGCTATGACGATTTACATTTTCAGGGAAAAAAAAAAGAGAAATTGAGATGGATGATCAATTTTTGGTTTGAGCAGATATCCATATTTTAGAAGCTATATAAATTTTTTAAAAAAAAAATGGAAAAATAACAGATTTTGAAATTGTTTGAAAAATTCCGGATTTTAATTAGAAAATTACTATTTTTAAAATTATTTGGAAAAATATCACTTTTTATTAATTGATGAGATATTAGAAGAAATCAATCAAGTTATCTCATGTAACTTGACTGGATATCTTAAGTAACTAAATCATGTAACCTATTTGGTTATCTCAAGTTCTATTAAAATATACTAATTTTGAATAAAAATTATATTTTCTAAATATTTTTAAAAATGATAATTTCTAAATCAATCTGAGATTTTTTAAATTTTTGAAAAAAGCCCAAAAACTCATTTATAGCCTACAGTGGTTTACAATTTTTTTTTTAAAATTTTTCGAACAATGGTTTATAGTTTTAGGAGAAAACTAAACTCACGTTTATTGATAGTTTATATTTTTAATAAAAAAGTAAATCCCTCTTTGTAAACTATGACGATTTACATTTTTAGGGGAAAAAACATAGAAAATGAGGTGGATGATCAATTTTTGGTTTGAGTAGATATCCATATTTTAGAAGTTATAGTTAAATGTACATTTTTTTAAAAAGTTTTAGCCGTGGAATATGTTATATTTTCGTTTTTGTCATTAAATGAGTTAAATATTTAGCTATAAAATTTTGAGCTTAATTATATACTGAATTTTGAGCAAAAAGATGGTCAAATAACTAGTCAATCCGGGAAAAAATGTGCATTGATAGATTGGGAGGCAATCTAGACTTTACTCACGTGAAAAGTGGTAATAATCTAAGAAAAATTTAAAATAAAGTAGTATTTATTTTTAAATACCCATTAAAAGTAGTGTGCAGCCTAAGTAGGCCCCATTTTTTTTGGTAAGATAATCTAAATAAATATCTAATCTCAACTCTTATATGATTTGAGAAAACAAAAAAAAGGTGGTTTTAGGATAGAACTCAAACCTCAGAGATCTTCTTCTACTTGGTAATTTTCAGGTTTTTTGGGCTCCCCGTGACCTTGTTAGACCTGCCCATGCACTTGCTCGCTGGGCCTTTACTTCAGGTCATTCGGGCTTCTGGGAGGTCACCCCCGATGTGGTAGCCATTTTACTTTGATCTATTTTATCCATATTTGATTTTCCAGGAGACCAAAAAAAAAAAGCCTCAGAGAGCCACGATATTTCTCCTCCTCCCTGCCAGATTCTTCTCCGGCTGCCCCATTGACGAGCCAGTCGAGCTCATACGCATAACCGAGCTTATCAGATTCTTCTCCTGCCGCCATTGACGAGAGCCAACCAAGCTCATCAAATTCTAAGGACTCAGATTATTGGAAGGGATTCAATCTATAGGATGTACCCTCTAAACTAAGGTTTTCTTCTCCTTTTCATTTCTCTGTCATCTGGGTCAATTTCATTCTCTGGCCAAGCACAAAATTCAAACAAATTTTAGGGTTTAAATCAAGGAGGGTTTCCCAAATTGACTTGTTTCTTCAAATAATCTGTAGAAATCACAGACTCGTAGCAGGTGCTTCTTCATCCCTATTTTCTTTTCTGTGTTTTTTGATTCGAGAATTGAACTTTTTTGGGGGCATTTTTTGAGCCAAATTCGTATGAATTTTGTGAAGCTTTTTTTCCTTCTGAATTCTGTTTTAACTTTTCTGGTTTTTAATTTTTGTTTCTCTCTTCCTCACTCTCTAGTGTCAGTTTTGGACTCGTTTTGCTGTTTTGATTACTTTTAGACTTTTGCTTGAGATTTGCTGTTTTTGGATTAATTATAAATTTAGATTATAGTTTGCAAAATATGTTTGGATGTTGGAATATGTTTCATTTCGAGTTTTTCCTATCTGTCCAGTTTTGGCTGAATTAATCTTTGATGGGTGTTTTTATTTTTGAAATTTGAGAAACTTACTACAACTTTATATTAAGGTAATCATGTTAACCACAATTAGGTCCTTTCACTCTGTAACCCGCCACCATTATCTTTGAAATTATGGTCTTTACTTTTCCATGTTAACTGAATTGGTGTTCTGTTCAAACCTTTTTAACCTTTTTCTTGATGAAATAGCTACATCTGAGTTGTAGGCATCTGATATAGGGGCTATTCTTTTTATATATCTATCTTGGGAGGGTTTAACAGACTCATGGCTCTATGTACGGCACCCTTTCCTGGACTAAGATGTCTGTTCAGGATCATAATAAATTAATAATGTTTCTTGATTCCCTTGTTTATGGAGTAACTAGGACTACTTGTAATGCATAAACTCCTAGATTTTACATCTCTTGTTTATGGGGTTTCTTTTCTTTTGTTTCTTTTTTAGAGTATGCATTATGTAGCCTTACATAGAATGCAGTGTATAACTTGATGAGAATTTCATTCTAGCTAGCTAATTAGGTCATCAACAGCCAGGACACTACTTTGTTTTTTTTTTTTTTTCCCTTCTCTCCTTTAGTGCAAAACTTTATGTATGTAATCAACAAAAGTGAGCTCATTAGCACTTGAGTCTATTATTCTGAGGGACTACACTTTTATATATATATATATATATATAGGTTGCCAATTCAGTAGGTATTTTTTTTTTTACCTATGTGTAGATATATTTTTTAGTTACTGGATCATTATTTAATGGTGATCCAACGATCATAATGAAATGCATAAAAAGACATGCATCATTAATGTTATTTCTCTTTCCTACTTTTTACAATAAAAAATATGCATAATAAATTTTCGTTGGCCAAAATGGTGCCTATGTGTAGGTAAAAAAAAGAAAAAACCTATTGGATTGGTGCCCATATGTATATATTATTTTAAAAACTAGTGTCCATTTGAGCCCAGCTCGAAGGTCCGAAGTCCAAATTCAATGGACGTTCTACATGAGTCCGAATGCAGATCACTTAAAAGCTAGCTATAATTTCTTTCTACTCTAAGTCTGTTAGTAGTTCTTTGATAAGGAGTCCAGTGCCCAAAATTAAATTTCATTCGCTTGTGTATTAGTATGTGGGGGTTCTTATATACTTCTGCTATATGCCTTGTACTTAGTTGAGAACTATGCAATCTTCCCTTTGTATTCAGTTCATGCTTCCAGTGACCTATTGGTTTTATAATGACCAAATGTTTTGCAACTGTTTTTGGTGTATGGAAATCTTTTACTTTCCAAAATTCTGAGCTAATTGTTTAGGATTTTCCAGAATATGAAGTGGGTTGTGGGCCGTATCAGCTGGGTATTTAAATTTATTGTGTTATGTATGTGTCTATGTATTCGTAGAGCTAGTAAGAAATCATTTACATTGTGATTTTCTACATAATTGTATCCATTTAAATTCTGGTTTGTTAATTTATTGGATTTTTCTGTTTAATGGATTTTTCTAGATTATCTATGTTATTGAAACCTAAAAACTACTTAAAGAAGCTGAATCTCTAGGGCCGTACGGCCCGTGGCCAGGCTTGTCTGGCTTGGCGGCTCTATATTTTCCTCATCACTTAAATCTTTATATTTAATTAATTTTTTTTTTAAAAAAACTTTGCCGAAATTGTTTTAAAAAATTGTACAACCAAACACAATTTCTATGTTTCCAAATTTGAAAATTATTTGAAAACAATTGTACCAAATGAATTTTCAAATATTAGAAAACTTGGATACAATCCTTATTCCTTATTTTCAGATAGAATTCTGTTTTTTGAAAACTTTGTTTTCAAATCACATACCAAACAAGCCCTATGATTACATCAATTTAGTATTTGCATCATTGGACCTTGGGATCTGCATTTAGTTATCTCCCTTTTGAAAAAGAAAAAAAACTTGAGATTTATTTTATTGTTGAATTGAATTAGAATGGAATGCAAATTTCAAAACCATTAAGAACAAATTGGTCGTGCTTATTGCATTACATCGTTTGTTCCCAACCAATTCAAGTAATTTATGATAAGCAATTCCGAGCTTCGAATCAAGAACAAGCATGGAAAGTAACATGTTCTGGAAAGAAGAATCAAGGGAAATTGGTGAAATGTGTATTGCTTAAAGTGATGTTACAAAATTGACACCTGATATGCCTTTTCTTTTGTTTTCCAATACAAGTGTTTGTTACTTATGTAATAGAGGTAGAGCAATTTCCCAAATTAGTTGATTATGTTTCATTATTTCTAATGTGATATGATTTCTCTTCCTTCTTTCAACTTATTTCTCTAGTTTCTATTTTCTAAATTATAGGCTTATATAAATAAATACAGAGGAACAATTCCGTATTCAAATTTGTCTTTGATATGAGGACTTGAGTAAGAGTAGGGAGTTTTCAGTTATCAACCCTGCATGGTTAGATGTATCATCTATCTATTAGCTTTAAGTTTGTCTTAAAATTGATAGCAATTTAAAATTAGAAAACCCTATTTCTCTTTTTGGTTGCTTGATTCTTCCTCTCCAAAATCAGCTCCTAGCCACATTTAAGGGTCCGTATTCTCAGCCTTTCGGTTTCCCTCCAATATTCTCACCACCAGCTTCTCAACTCTCATAATTCACTCTTCTGCATGCTGCAAATTTATAACTTTTTCATCTTCTTGTTTTTTTATTTTCATTTTTCAGATTTGTGGTGATTTTCTAAACTTTTACCATATTGCCGTGGAAATCAAATGTTTGTTGAACACAGACTTAAAGTTAGGACTTCGTCCGTTGACCTGTACCTGAAAATACCCGCCCCCGTCCTGCCTCCTTAAACAGGGTGTGGACAGGTGAGTTTGTTTCTCAAGGGGCAGGGCCAGAGAGTCATTTGTTCCCCCATTGTCATCCCTAAACAGCAGTCGATCTCTATTTTCTGCTGTCTATATCACATCCTTAGACTAGGGTACTAGACTTAACGGATTTTAGGATTCTTTTTGGTTCTAGACTTTATATGCACTCTTATTATATCCCTTTTATGAACTAAGATTATGTTTTAGTTGTATTTTACTTTGACTTTTCTATTTTTCCATTTTTATTATTTGCTTGTTTAATTGGAGGCTTACGCCTTGATTGGCCTTGAGGTTCACCCCTCGCATCATTTGAGCAAAATGCTTCTTTTCTCAAGAAACTCCAGCATATTGCAAGATAGGTCCCATGAGAAGTGGAAACCCTAGACCTTATGGACGCAAACTATGGGTCTGACTGCTTGACCTACTCTTTATGCATTGTTTCTGTATTTTATTTAGAGCCTTATTTCAAATTAATAGGCACATTTTTGTATTCAGAATTCGTTTTTGGTGTAAATATTTGAGTGAGTACTTAATTTTCTCCTGTGTTCATCTTCTCTATAGGTCAAATGGTGGTACTTATGATGGAGGTGGTTTGCATGTGATAGTTATATGTATGTTTTTCTTTGGATTGTTCTTATGTTTGGCTTTTGATTTTTGCCAGGTATTTCTTTATTGTTCTGTGCATGGGAACTCCAACCAAGGAAGAATATGCTGCCTTTGAAGAGAGGGTTAGACGTACAGTTTACGTTGACAACCTCTCACCACTGGTTACTGAAGCTGTCCTGAGAACAGCTCTAGATCAGTTTGGCACTGTAAAAAGTGTACAGGTCATTCCAAACTACATTGTGCCAGGAAATATCCCTCGGTGTGCTTTAGTCGAGATGGAGAACTCAAAGGAAGCTAAAGCTGTTGTCTCAGAGATAACACAGTTACCTTTCATGATATCTGGGATGCCACGGCCTGTGAGGGCACGCCCTGCTGAAGTTGAAATGTTTGATGATCGGCCCAGGAAGCCTGATAGGAAAATACTATGTCGCTGGCTTGAGCCTAGCGATCCAGACTTTGAGGTAGCAAAGAGACTGAAGCATCTTTGTCGAGAACATTCTCGTGAAACTGAGTTCCTGATTAAGGTAATTTTAGGCACTCGGCTTCTCGCATGGCACTTTATCGTCAACCAGAAATGTCATACATCCTCTGCGTTTATATTGTTTTTGTTTAAATATTATTTGTTGATAAGAAATGGAATTGCTATTGATCAAGAACAAAAGTTTTAAAAAATATAATGGAACTAGAAGTAGGCCATAAAATAGCCAAAGCTCAAAACCACTATCTAGACCAGACCAACACTATGTTTACCTTTAGTTGGAAAAACCCTGTGTTTATCTGTGTTTAGATTTGTGCTTGTTCTTTCAGATCTTGGTTCCTTTTTTTTTTTTTTTAAAATAAATGTTTTTTGTGTTGGAGGATGTGTTATCCTCTTTTGTTTTTTGTACTTTCTAATTTTTGTGATTCCCCCCAAAACACAAAAAAAAAGAAAAGGGAAAAAAAGATTAGACTAAGAATCCAAATCACTATTCTACAGCTTTCCAATCCAACTTGAAAAGTGAGAAGGGGGATAATCTTGAATTCCTATTCCAAATACTTCAATTTGTCTTGCAAACAACTTTTCTCGAGCCCTGTATTCAAAACAGAGTGAAAAATGCACTCTGCCATGGCGCTTTGCCTTTCGTACTTCCACTTATTTAGCCTGGAATTTAGTACCAGGTATGATGCACAAAATATGGACATAACACAATTGGTTATTGTTGATCTTTTTAGAGTATTACTGTTCAGTATTTTTTTTTAATAAATTTTGTAGCGACAACTTCAAGAAGAAGAGAAGCTTGCAAAGAAGCAGGCAGATGAACTCAAAACACATTATAAGAAGCATGAGTTGATAGAAGGTGTGATGTCTGATGGAACTGCTCAGCGCTTGGGACGTCGTTACAACCTTCGCCTCGATGATCGATAGGCTTTTTGATGACACTCTCCCTCCTGTCAGGTAGCAAGTAATGTCAATATAGGTATCGAAAAATTCTGTGGGTATCTGGCTTTTACTTTGAAGGTTCCATTAGTTTGGAGAACACATTTTCGGTTGAAAACATGTACTAGGTAGCTTCTTTAGATAGACCCGGTTATTCTGAATTCACTTGGGAAACTGTCCTAATGCACAAATTTGTGCATCTAGATGTAAGTCATAGAATAGATGTTCTTTGTGGCATCAATTTTCTTGGCTGGTAGGGGTTAGTACTGAAGTTATATTTTCTTTCGAGGAAAACAGAAAACCGGTCGAAATGGGAGTGTGTGGATACTCATAGTATGGAATTTTCTTTTGGGAAACTTAACAGGCTTTGTTTGCAAGTTGGATTTGGTAAAATTCAAGGGAAAGGAAAGGAAAATATATTCCTAAATTTTTATGCAATTTTATTTGGAAATTTTTTTCTTTCCCAGTCTATTTGTCAAAATTATGTATCCGAAGATGACATCATATTTAACTTTCACTTTTCTTGAAATTTTTTTCATTCTTTTTAGAAAAATGTAATTCCAAATAAGAAAAAAATGGAATTCCTTGTAATTATGTTTCATTTCTTCAAAAAATCCAGTTCCAAATGGGGCCATAGTGGTGTTTCATCAAAGTTACTATAACGTTCTTTGATTCATGTTGACTCTCCCGTAACTCAAAAGGATACAGAAAAAAGAAAACGAAATTTACACCCGTCCATTACTCAAATACGATCAAGCTATTATTTTTTGATCCTTAAAATTTCGTTTAATTATGTACAACTTTTTCCAAAACTACAATTAATTAACTCCTGGCTCCTAACACAATTAATTTACTCTTGGTTCCTAAATTTTAATATTTTTCCTTTTGGTCTTTAAACTTCTAAAATAATTCCTGATTTATTTTATAACAAATATTTTAAGTTTAAGCCTTAAGGGCAAATCACTATTTTCATACAGGAATCAAAATTAATTTGGTCCACAAGCTTTTGAAAACAGATTCCTTCTAGTGCGTCTTTCGTTAAATATTTAAGGGAAAAATTTAAAATGACTAATTGATAAAAATAGTAACCAAAATAAAAAGTTTGATGTCTCGGCTGTCAATATTATTCCTTTTCATTTTTTTTTTCTTTTTTCTAAGAAATATGATCAACATGAAATAGAATATGGTGAAAGAGTACAAAATTAAATGATTGAAGAAAGCATGGAGTCCTTCAGCCAAGTAACGAAAGTCCTCTAGTTTTTACTCCTAACTCACCCTTTTTAACTGGAAAAAGATACTAAATAAGTTTTCTGGCACAAGATCACCTAAAAGTACGAATACGCAGTAATGCACTAAACAAGAAACACGTCATTTTTACAAATTGATAAACCAGTTATTTGAAGTAATAAGTCTAGTTACCTCAAATAACTAAGTTGTCAAATTGTTAAGCATTCGGAAAATTTATTAACAATTTTAGTAAGAGACCTAGCTTTTTAAGTTGCAAAACGAGAGACCATGACTAATTACATAGTTACGAGTAATTATCTTATTGTCTTTTTATTCATTGTGTCGAGTGACTCGACAAACTTGTTAAACATCGTTACGCTTTGAAACTACGACTTGATAATATTGTCGAGCAAGTTGGATACCGACTCGATAACAATGTTGAGTTGTACTCAACAATGGTATTGAGGTAGATTTGGGTTTCTTTTTGCTAATTGACCACAACTTTTGGTTGCAAATATAAGCTTTTCAACCTCAAGAAAGAGTCTAGAAAATTTGTATTTTCATAGAAGTTCAAATATTAGTTAAAACTAAAATTTACTTCTCATCAATGGCTTCGATAGTGGAGGGAAATACATGGCTGACTTCATCGTAGGAAGATATGACATAATTTTGCTAGCATTTATGGAGGAATTAGCATGAGAAGAAGAATGAAAAGAGGGAAATGGGCTAACCTTTTTGACACCCTAAAATAAGAGGATTAGTGCTCCAAGGCCATTCTAGTCTCTAAACTTAAAAGCCTAGTGTTATAATAATAGTACTGACAAAGACTAATTACTAAATTTTTTAAGACAAAAAGAGCTTTTTAATTAACCATATAATCAAACACCCAATTAATATATTCACATATTATTTGAATTTTTTGTAGAACTTTTTAAAAACTAAATCTGGGTATTTGGCATTTTATAAGTGGTTTGTTGTAGGTCAATGGACTATTTGAGAGAGAATATTTTGCTCATGTTCAGATAAAAAATTTGATAAACAGTCAATAAACATTTGTCAAAGGAAGTTTGACTACTGATGAGAGTAGATGCGTTTGTTCGGTCAGTTTGAAATCCAAAACTATTAACCAAACCATACATATAGAGCTTTACTTAGTCAGAACTTAGTCGGTGTAAAAGTTTTGAAGAAAACTAAACCAAACCACTTAAATGTAGCTTGGTCAGTTTCGATTTTAGGCTTGATACTCGATAATGTTTTACCTTTTTAATATGCTACAAATTTCCAATATATAGTAATTTAATTTAGGGATAAAATCACTTTTATATATTGTATTTTGACATTTTGTGTAATTTGTGTATTCTGTTTTGATTATTATCAATATGGATCATTATATTTGAAATTTGTTACAAATTTATATCATAACACTAATTTAAAACAATAAATTTACCAAGATATCATTTAAAAAATTAAAAATAAACTACATAAATCGTCATGATAAATTAACTCTCCTAAATTAGTATTAGGTATAAGTCTGTAATAAATTTCAAATTTAAGAATCAATATTGATAATAAATAAAATATAAGGTACAAATTGAACAAAATATCAAAATGCTAGGTATAAAAGTGATATGATCCTTTTAATTTAATTTAAAATTGTAATCACCATAAATTAAATATAAATTACAACGTAAAAAAAATCACAATCAAAATTAAAATAAATATAATTACCATCAACTTTTAAAGTTTAAAGTTTAAACTAACATAATGCTTGTCTTCTAAACTAAAGAAAAACAATTAAGTTGCAATCAAACAAAATGCATAAATGAGTTTATAAATTTTAAGGCAATAGAGACTATAAAAAAAAAAAAAAGAAGAAGAATCATATATGCTATTTTTGTCCATTTTAGTTGGTCGAGTTTACATCTCAAAATAATTAAAATGAGCTTATCAAACTCACTAAACCAACCAACCTTCTAGGAAAAACAAACGGTTTTTTTAACACTCCTAACTAAGAGGTTACATTCTGCCTTTCTATAAACACAAGGTCAAAATTAGTAGTTTGCTAAAACATACGAGAGTTTTTTGGTATTTTTCCGTAACATAATTTATCCTCGTATTCTTTTATGGATTTTGGACACTTTTACTTATTTTTCAAAAAATATTACCAAATTTATGACCTTTTAAAAATAATAAAAATTTCGTATGATTTTTTGAGGGTATTTTTCTACATACTTTGGAAGTTAGAAAATTCAGTGACATTTTAGTAAAAGTTTTTTTTTTTTTTTTTTTTTTTTAATTTATAGAAAACCAATTTAGTTTTCTATTAGCGGAATGTTCTGTACGTAAGTAAACTACAGAAAACCACAAAGTTTTCTTAGAAACTAGTTTGGTTTCTTTTAACAGAATGTCATGTACGTAAGCAAATCACAGAAAACCACAAATATTTCTTGAAAACCATTGTGGTTTCTTTTTTGCAGAATGCCCTATATTTAAATAAATCACAAGAAATTTTCATGAAACCATCATGATTTTTTTATTTTTACAAAATATCATGTAGGTAAGTAAATCACAAAAAATTACGAAGGTTTCCCAGAAATATTGTAGTTTTCTTTAGCAAAATGCCTTGCGGCTAAGTAAATCACAGGAAACCAAAAAGATTTGGAAACCATTGTGGTTTCTATTTTACAAAATACCCTTTAGCTAAGTAAATCACAGGAATACCCTGTAGCTAGCTAAATCACAGGAAACCGCGAAGGATTCCTGAAAATCATTTTGATTTCCTTTTATAACAGAATATCCTGTGCTTAATTAAATCACAGGAAACCACAAAAATTTCTTAAAAAGCAGTTTAGTTTCTGAACATTTGCCCCTAACAAACCAAGAAACCAATTACTACTAACTAATTTGGTTTATTATCAAAGATTTTATGGCAATGCCATCAGCCCTCAATAGATACAATTCATATACGAGAAATGAAACTATAAATCCTAACATTATATACTTCAATCACTTGCAGATATTTTATCCTAGATACAAAACACACTATTAAACTTCTCAAAGTTTTAGTACTAACTAAACCCCAATCCTCTCGTAAATTGATGATGCATACTTAAATGATTAGCCAATAAAACTCATATATCAATGCAAATTCTCTAGTAATAAGTGGATACAGGAAAAAGAAATCATACAATAAACTCTAAATGATTTTTCACAGTATTTTGACATTTTCTCTATAGTAAAGCTACAAAAATTCCAAAAATATAAGAGAATGTAAAAGAAATAACAGATCTCTTATAGACAAAGTTCAAACACATAGATGAGATCATAAAAACATATGATATAAGGCTAAATCAAAATGATTTCTTACTTCATGTGATGAGACTCAATGAAAAATTATATATTTCTCATAATTCAAACTAATTTCTCTTCTAATTAAAATAAACCAACACGTGCAAAGACAAAATTAGAGGAAAATATATTATATAATATTCCCACTATAAAATCTAAAAAGAATCAATTAAATCTTTTTAAGCTTAAAATATAATCAAAAAATTATCTAAGTAATTAAAAAAATCCTAAATTCTCGTCATTCTATTTAATATTTTATCTCAAATTAAACAAGATCTATATAAAAATTAACAATTCATGAACAAATTGGATGTGCTCGACAAGTAATTACATGGAGTTGAACTTGTTGATCTTGAAGTTGTCTTTTCTATTCTTTGACTTTTACATCAACAACTGGGTTCAAATTAAGTGAATTTTTGGAAATGAGCGACAATGATAATTGAGGTATGGGAGAGAGTGAGCAAGAGCTAAATAAAAAGGGAAGAGAGGGACAGAACTTGAAGATCGTACTCTTTTGAGAAAGATCATATGAAAATGTAAGATACAATGTGATCATATTTTCAGTTTTATTATTTCAAAGTTCTGGATGTCTTTTTTCCTTCTTTTATGGGAATCTCTCTTCAAAAGGATAGCTCATCTTAATTTTCTTAATAAGCATTCTCTAATATTATATAACAAAGAGAATAGTGAGCGTGTTTGTACTTAAACAAAGGATATAACTGTTGGAGCGCTTTTCACCGACTGTTCACGTGTCTCTGAACTGCCAGTGTTGTATCCTTCAATTGTCCATGTGTCCTTACTATCCCAAAGAGCTTTCGACTTCGGGCAGGGTCGGAGAGGCGGGGGTGGCCACCTGCAAAGACTCTCCGATGCTTAAGTCAGATATTTACCCCTGGGATTGAGTAGCAAAGATTCTGTTTTTTTTTTTCTGTATCTGTATGAGTATATCTTTGTTTCTTGCTTGTAAATTTTTTTATGTTTCTTTTTGTATGCGTGTATATCCTCTTTTTGGGGACGCATGGCTCATATATATATAGTCCTGAAATTGTGAACCTCTTGGTTCTCAATCTCAGGACTGAGTACCTTTTTCGTCAAGACTTTCTTCAGAGGTCACGGGCCGAGATTACCGTGATCCCCCCTACACCGCTGTAGCCTAGTTTCCGCCATCCCCTATGGTTTGAGTTTGTCAGGGGTGAGATTTGGACAAATCGCCATTCTATCAGGACGGTTTGCCCTCTGCGCACACCTACTTAAGATCGCATTAAATGCTCTGTCTGAGTCTGGAGCTGTGAGTTACTTTCCATTGTACTTTGGTGGAAGACCTTTAGGGCTTCCGACCCCCCAGCTGTCGAAGTAAGGATCAGACTAGACCGAGTCTATCTAGGGTCTAGGATAGGCTCGGCCCTAACCTCGGACAGCCCAATGACCGATGTGGTACCACGTGCGGTTCGCGTGGCCTTTAGCTAGTCACTCTCGACACATGTTGGACGGTGGGCCCTGTTTGTGACCTGTTCTGCCACTTAATCATCTGCGTGGTGTGTGACTTGGGAATGGGTCCCACAACTGCCCCCATGTCCCTACTTGATGGATTCGTATCCATCAAGTGGGGAAATCGTTTCTCTGTTCTTCCAATTTGAGGGATAAATGTGGCTTCTCATTGCCGATGCGGAGGCACGTCATCCCATATCACAAAATTTTTAAATTTCGAAGTTCCGACTATTCGGTCTCCCTTGCTCTTCCTTTTTCCAGAAAAACTCTTCGGCTCCCTCTCTATAAAAGCCGCATTTACGCTCATTTGCTACTTTACTAAAATCTTCAATTATTCCAGCCTCATAAAATCTTAGGGTTTCCGACTTCTCCCCTTTCTAGAGATTTTTGCTCTTTTGATCGTATCCAGAACAAATGGCCTCGAATCAAGATCAGGAATTGCACCCCGTCATGGACTTGGAGTTGGATTCGCTGAGGAGACAACTCTGCCTCCCCAGCGAAGTCACGCTACAAAGTGTCGAGGGCCCCCCGGATTGGTATCTGCATCCCTCTGCCCCTGAGGGCTCTATTATTTTAGAAAGGAAACATCTGGAATGGCTGCGATTCCCTCTTCCTCCTCTGATCCACCAATTCTTCGCTTTGACGGGGATCCATCCGATGTAGTTAAATACAAACGGGGTCATGATTCTGATAGGGCTGTCCGCTCTGTTAGTTCTTTATAACCTACATATCGACCTGGAGGTGGTCTTTTATACTTACAGACTCACCCTCATCCCCAAAAAGAGTTCCTACCCCACTTTTTACCTTCAACTGCTCCTGGGACGTCATATTTTCTGGGGCTTGCTGATGTCAGACAAGCAATGGGACTTCCACTCTAGGCTATACGCCGTTGGGGGGGCGTGGTGCTCCCCTTGGGTGAATGGAGAGCACTTTCAAATCCCTTCAGTTTTCCCGCAGAGTAAGTGCACACGTTATTATTGCACACGTTATTTTATTGCACACGTTATTATTGCACACGTTATTTTATCCCTTCCAGGCCTTTCGGGTCTGTGTTCCCCTCGTCTATTATTGCACACGTTATTTTATCTTGTGCAGCCTCTGCAGAGGAAAACAGGTTCGAGCCGCATTTGTCGACGGGGCGGCTCAAAGGCCTGGAAGGGATCATCATCTTCGGATCTCCTGGGAGCTGCCGAGACATCCAGGCCGCCCTCAACCCCCAGGTGATGAATATGATGCTCAGGATAGTCTCATACCTTTCATTCCCTCTGGACACCTGGGTTATCACGAAGCACTTGCGGAGCCGTCTTGATGCCTCTGCCCTAAACTGATTCTGCCGGGACGAGCATGACTGCATCGCCATGGTGGGTCATCAGGTTACGGCTTCAAGCCAGTTGGGAGGCTCCAACGATCTGGTGGCGCCAACTAGTCACGAGCTCGAAGAGGCTGTGAGGTTCATGGCCGAAGAGTACGTCAGGCTCCGTAGGGAGGAAACCGCCACCCCTAAGAGGGTTAGAGATGGGTTCATTTCCGCATCCTTGAACTTCGTCGATCGGGTCATGGCTGTGATCTAAACATGTTGCTTATTCTTTATAGGTTCTGAGACGGGTCCATCAGCAGACCCCTCCTTCATCAAGGGGGAAACGCTGGGCATGAGGCTCGCTCCAAGGCAACCACTGGCCGTCATCTCGTGGTGCTTTCAGAGGATGAAGTGTCTGTGGTCCCCCGCTCCGATGCAGGCGGACTTCCGTCTGGGGAAACGTCGGCCACACGGGCCGTATATGGTGAGGGGATGCCCCTGAGTCTGCCCGGGGGGTCTGCTGCGCCAACCTCATTCACCCCCGACTCTGGTTCGAAGTCGGGTACTGCTTGCCTCGGTGGGGAGATCGCCGAGCTCAGTGGGGGGGCTCCGAGGTTGAAATCTCGACTGTCTTCCCCTCCTCCGGTCCCAATAAAGCAGTGCCACGAGGTCGGCTCATCTAAAGAGGAAGAGGGCCAGGCAGAGAAGAGGGGCAGGGTTGCCCCCTCGTCTCACAGAAATGACGATGGGGCCACGCTGACCCTTCTGAGGAGAAGAAAGTCCGTGCGCAGCGGCCCATCCAGGGTCTAGGATGGGCTCGGTCCTTACCTCGGACAGCCCAATGGCCGATGTGGTATCACGTGCAGTTCGCGTAGTATTTAGTTAGTCACTCTCGACACATGTCGGACGGTGGACCCTTTTTGTGACCTGTTCTGCCACTTAATCATCACGTGGTGTGTGATTTGGGAACGGGTCTCACAATAACTAAAACGGATTTGCCTTGAGTTTCTTTTCTTCGTGAGCCTTTGCCTTGTTCTAGTTATATCTGATGTTAGTATTTCCAGGACTCATTATCTCGTAATTCGCGCATCTGGCGAAGTTTATCGACTAGTTTGAATGAATAATTAAGAATCTCTGTTTTTTAAAAGGCCACATCCGAAAAACAATACGTGTCTATAGTTCATTTAATTTTAAAACCTCAAATTGGGATATGCTTTAATTTTGATTTCAGTATCTATCTATTTTTCATTCATATAGAATTGAAACCTTTTATAATATCTTCAGAAAAAATTATTTAACAACTTCGAAAACTTAACTAACAAGAAAAAACTAAATAAAAAGAAAAAAAAAAATTTCACCAGATGTACACTTTTTCAGTTGTTTTTTGTTTTAATTGCGAGCAAAAAAAAAAAAAAACCAAATTGGCCAAATATAGTACACATATATTGATATAAATACATACTAGATATAAATTTATGGATGAATGCATGCATACTTACATACACATATAGTTAAATACATGAAAATATACATCTATAATAAATAAGTGGGATGCATACATAAAAAAAAAACAAAGAAAAGAAAAACCAAAACAGAGATAGAGATAGAGGGAGAAAATCCAGCCTCACCCAGAGCTGGCCAATCAAAATACAGCATTATATTTCACATAATGATCTCTTCATTCCCTTCTTCACTCATATCTTATCTCTCCTCAAAAATACATTCCCATATCTTAATTAACGTCTCCTCTCCTCATTTCCTTCTCAGGCTTCTCTCCTTCCCAACTTCACACTTCTCCGCCACAGAACCAATCTGTCTCTCTGTCTCTCTCTCTGTCTCTCTTCGAATGGCCACAAACAGTCTCCACTCCATACCCCACACCCACCACCACCACCACCCTCTCCTCAAGCCCACAACTCCTCCTGCTTCTCTCTCCTTCCTCAAACCCACAGCCATCACACCACCACAGCCACCACCACCTCCTTCTCTCTCCCTCTCTCTCACCTCCACGTCATCATCGTCGTCATCATCATCCACAGCTACATTTTCTCTCTCCCCAAACACCACCTCCACCACAGCAACAACCTCCACATCCTCCTCCTCCGCCGCGGCCTTCGACGACCTCCGGCACCACCTCGCCGTCGCCGATTTCCGGCAAGCCGACGAGGAGACTCGCCGCCTCCTCATCGTGCTGGCCGGCGAATTGGCGCAGAAGAGAGGGTACGTGTTCTTCTCGGAGGTCCAGTTCATCGCGGAATCGGACCTGAAAGCCATCGACGAGCTGTGGACAAGCTACAGCGGCGGGAGATTCGGGTACAGCGTGCAGAAGAGGATCTTCGGGAAGGTGAACAGGGACTTCACGAAGTTCTTCATCAAGGTCGGGTGGATGAAGAAGCTGGACACGGAGGTGGAGCAGTACAACTACCGGTCGTTTCCCAGCGAGTTTATTTGGGAGCTCAACGACGACACTCCCGAGGGTCACTTGCCTCTGACCAACGCCTTGAGAGGAATTCAGTTGCTTAATTGCCTCTTGAATCATCCGGCTTTCAAGGCCGAAGAGGCTGACGACGAGGCTGAGGATGAAGGTATCGGCGGAAGAATCGGAGGGGGAGGAGGGCTGTTAAAGGGGTTGAGGGAAGGACCAGCCAAAGCTAAACCGGCCACTGGCAAGACACTTTTCAAACCGGATTATAGTTTTTAATTAATTAATATTTAATTTTATTATTCTGTATACAAAAGTGAGAAAATTTAGTCATGATATTTGGGATGTGAATGTGGCCATGTTTTGTAATCAAAGTGCTATCTTTTTGGCTTTTTCTTATTTTACAAAAAAATTAATTTTTGAGGAATGAGTTTATAACGTAAAAGTTGAAAAACTTGAAAATGATGTGACATGGAAGACTGTGCCAAGTAGGAGCCAATGCATGGAATTGCACTATTGTTTTGTTTTTTTTTTTTTGATAAACGCACTAGTGTTTCGTTTTGGTGCTTTTGGGAGGTCGGAGACAATTAAACCTGGCCATTTTGTTTTTTTGCCTGTTTTGTTGCGTTTGTTTTCTGCGCTAAGCTTTATTATTGTAAGTTTGTGAATAAATGGAAGAATGAAAAATCCTCTTTCGAAATTGGAACTGCCCTTCCTCGACGTTTCATGCACCATATATAACTAAGAGTTTACATGCTTATTCGTACTTATTTTTATATTTATTATCACGAATCGTATCACCCATCCATGACCGATGATTGTTAAAGAGCACAATAGTCATACGCTATAAAAGTGTGAATCTTATAAGTAGGTACCACACATCTGAGCGATGGTAAGCGAAATTAGGAGAGGGAGGGCTGGCAACACACACTGTAACAAAGGTTTATAATGGATAGAGTCGTGGTTACGGTTCGAGCTGTGGGTAGTCCTTTTGGGGTATTTAATGTAAAGGCTTATTTCTTACTAACTGTAGGACCCGCTCCTAGATCATATATGTGGCACATAGACGGTTACCTGACGGAACAGGTGACAGGGGGCATACCATCTGACACGTGCTTAGAAGAACCGTTTAAAAGTCATACGAGTCGCACGTGATACCGTATGGGCCCGTGGTTTGTTGGAGACTAGGGCCGAATCTATCCCAAACCCTAGACAGGTTCAACCCAGTCTAATTCTTACCTTGACAGCTGGAGGTTAGGAGCCTCGAAGGTCTTCTGCCAGAAGATCATTGGAGACAGCGCGCTGCTCCAGACCCAGACAGAGCATTTAATGCAATCCTGGGTAGGTGTACGCATTGGGCAGATCATCCTGATAGGACGGCGGTTTGTCAAAGTCTCACTCCCGCCAGGCTCGAGCCATAGGGGACGGCAAAAAGTAGGTCACAACGACGTAAGGAAAATTACAGTAACTACGACCCGTGATTTCTAAGGTAAGTCATGATGAGAAAAAGGTACTCGATCTTGAAATTGAGAGCCAGAAGATTCTCAGTTCCAGGACTATATATATATGAGCTATGCGTCCCCCTGAGGAGATATATAGAGAGATATATAAAAATTTATAAGTAAGAGAAAAACTTAATCTTTGCTACTCAATTTCAGGGATAAATATCTGACTTAAGCATCAGATAGTCTTTGCAGGTGGCCACCTCCGCCTTTCCGATCAGACTTAAAGTCAAAAACACTCTGGGATAGCGAGGATACGTGGACAGTTGGTAGATACAGCATCAGCAGTTCGGAGACATGTGGACAGCTGGTAAGAACTGTACTAACAGTTTGGCACCGTCTGTGGGAAGTTAGGGCGTGAGAGAAAGAGCAAGAGTCTCATGACAGCGCTCTCCCCGAACAAAAAGCCATACAACGTCAGATGGCACCCTCAAGAATGACGACAAGAAGCACACATCCTGACACTGAAGGAAGCTCCTGGGAAGCGCGACCCAGTCTGGAACAAAAGCTGGACCAAATACTTGCCGCCTTGACAGAAGCAAACATGAAGGCGGAGATGGCCCATGAGGCCGTCCTAGGTTTAAAAGATGAAGTCACAGAAGTTCGTAGAGATAATGCCCGTCTTAAAGGGTTGCTGACAAGCGAAGCCAGGAGTGGGTTAAGGGAGGACTTCGATGAAGAGATCCAGCAAAAGTCTAGGGGTCAGCAACCGCCAAGGGAAGTCCCCGCCCTATCCAGATTGCAGATGCAAGGGGAACAACAAAGTCAGACAAGGCTATTTTGGGCAGGAACGGCAGTGGACAGACGACACCAAAAGAACCCGGAAGGTGCGCTCCCCGACTAGAAACAGGAGATGATGGTAGAGCTGAGTAAGAGGCTGGGGCCCATCACAGCCAGACCCCCGATGATCTGGCAGAATAGACCATGCATGGGATCAACCGAACGAATTTCGTCGATTGGATCTAGCTGGAGCCCAAGCTGAAGGACTTCACGACCCTGACTTTCAGACTGTTCGAGGGAAAGACCGACCCCTCGACTACATATATCAATTCCAGCAGAAGATGGTCCTGGAAACCAGGGACGAAGCTGTGACCTGCAAAGTCTTCTCCACTACCCTGGCAGGGCCAGCCCTGTTATTGTTTTAGCAACTCCTGGAGAGGTCTATAAACGGGTTTGAAGATTTTTGTAAACTTTTCTTAAAACAATACGCGGGCATCCGGAGACAGCAGAAAACCATGCAAGACCTAAACCAGTTAGAGCAATCTGTGAACGAGTCTCTAAGAAAATATTTGTCGCGTTTCCTGGAGGTGATATCCTTAGTACACAACGCCGACTCAGCCCAAGCTGCGAGCTCGTTCGTCAGGGGGTTATAGCTAGGATCGATGCTGTCGGACCATCTACTTTTGAATTTACCTTATGACATGACCGACGTCCTGACAAAATCGGAAGGGGTATTTAGGGTTTTAGAGAGCCACCAGAAAGTACCCAAAGCCTCCGCGGCGATAACAACAACACCGGCGTAAACCCCGGTCACGCAATGAGTAAAACGGCCTGCATCAGCCCAGGAGCCAACTCCGAAGCAGGGAGCCCCAACCTAAGCCGGTCAAGAAAGCAACAAGAAGAGAAAAACATTTAAGGACCCTCTGTCGAAGTTTGAGCTCAACACATCGATCGATGTGATCTACCTCCAGAACAGAGACATGGGCATTTTCAAAGATCCCCCCAAGTCCAGCGTTCCCGACCACATGAAGAACAGGAGCAGGTGCTACTAATTCCACAAAGATCACGGGCATGACACCATCTACTGCCATAGCCTTTATGCATAGGTTATGATGGTGATCCAAGCCGGCAAGTTGAAGCAGTATGTGAAGATGGGCGGAAGCTAATCCAAGGGGGACACCGCCAGGCTGGAAAAGGGAAAGCAGACCTAAGCCTCCGGGTCAGGGGAGCAGGCTCTGAGAATAGTGCCGATGATTATAGGCAGACCAGAGCTGACCCAGAGTCAGGAAGAGAAGGAAAAATACCAGAAAAGAACCGAAGAGAGGGTGAAGTGCTTAAGAGGCCTGGGGCATTCCGTGAATCACCTGACGACGGGAGAAAGCTATGCCTCAGCCACCCCCATCGCCTTCACCCAGCAAGATTTGGCCATGGTGCGCCTACCTTATGATGACCCCCTGGTGATCAAGCTGCAGATCGACTCCGGGATGGTGGGAAAGGTCCTGGTCGACGGCGAGAGTAGCGTCGGTGTCCTGTTCCTCAGTACTTTTGAGAATATGGGCCTGAATCAGAGCATGCTCAGGCCAACCTGTCAGTCGCTGTTCTCCTTCAACAGCGCTAAGGTCAGCCCCTTGGGCATCGTAACTTTGAAGGTCTGTGCTGCGGAGAGGTGCCTGGATGTAATTTTCGTCGTCATCGATTGCCAGTCCTCTTTCAACGTCGTCATGGAGAGAGGGTGGATCCACACCATGCATGGAGTCGCCTCTACCCTCCACCAGGTCCTAAGATGTCAACCGAAGGATGGTACTTACACGATAGGCATTAAAAGAGACCAGACCTCTGCGATGAAATGTTTTTTTGACCGCCTTGAGGGGAACCGATGCGAGCATAAATGTCTCGATGGGGGATAGATAGCAATCAGAGGACCGCCTGCCAGCATACATGAATCGGGTCGAAGAAGAGTCTGATGGGCCAGAAACCACGATTGAGGAACTAGTTGCGGTCTCTTTGAAAGAAGTAGAACCAGAGAAAGTAATCTTGATCGGGGCCCTGTTGCCCGAAGAGGAAAAGAGCTAGCTGTTGGAATTCCTTAGACGGAACAAAGATGTCTTCACATGGTCCCATGATGACATGCCTGGAATAGACCCCGCGCATGCCTGCTACCGACTGAACATAAACCCCAACTTTCCTCCAGTCAGATAGAAGCTCCGAAGGTTTACGCCGGAGAAAAACAGAGCGATCAACAAGGAGGTCGAGATACTACTGGAAAATGGCCTAATCATGGAGTGCGTATATCCATTCTGGGTCTCCAACCCGGTAGTGGTAAAGAAGAAAAACGACGATGACCAGACATGCATAGATTTCACTAATCTGAACAAGGCCTGCCCGAAAGACAGCTTTCCCCTCGATGCGAGGGCAGGATTCGACAGGATGAGCTTCCTAGATGCCTACTCAGGATACAACCAGATCCCTCTATATGAGGGAGACCAGATCCACACGACATCCATTACGGAGCAAGGTCTGTATTGTTACAAACGCATGACTTTTGGCTTAAAGAACTTAGGGGCGACTTACCAGAGGCTCATAAACAAAATGTTCGCCAAGCTGCTAGGGAGGACGATGGAGGTTTACATCGATGACATAGTCATAAAGAGTAAAGAAGCTTCGGACCATCTGGGGCATCTGGACAAGTGTTTCCAGATTCTGAGGCACTACTGAATGTATCTGAACCCCAAGAAATGCGTGTTCGAGGTGTCCTCTGGCAAGTTCCTGGGGCATATCGTGAACAGAAGGGGAATTGAGGCCAACCCGACCCAGTTATCCTCAATCGGAGATGTACAAAGACCTTGAACCATTAGGGAGGTCTAGTGCCTAACTAGAAAGATAGCCGCACTCAGCCGGTTTGTCTCCATAATGTTTGACCGATGTAAGCCTTTCTTCCAATGCATAAAGAAAAGCTCCACAGTTGTCTGGGGGGAGGAGCAGGATAAGGCACTGACAGAGCTCAAACTGTATTTAAGTCACCCGCCTATCCTGGCTCCCCCAGTAGAAGGGCAGCGCCTATATGCTTATTTGGCAATGTCCGAAGTAGCGATCAGTATTGTACTATTTGTCGAGGAGGAAAGTAAGCAGAATCTGATATTCTACGCAAGCCGCATGCTCCTGGATGCCAAGACACGTTACAGTATGGCAGAGAAACTAGTTCTCGCTCTGGTCAATGCTAAGAAGAGACTAAGGCAGTACTTCGAGGCACACTCGATTTTAGTATATACGGACTTCCCCATCCGGCAAATCTTGGCCAAACTGGACCTATCGGGACGACTGACCAAATGGGCCATCGAGCTGAAGATATACGACATCGAGTATCAGCCTCGAGGGGCGAAGAAAGGGCAAGTCATGATAGACTTCCTAGTGGAAATCCAGTCCTTCGGTGAGCCACGCAACCCACCACAGATGCCTCCAGCTCACATCCTTTCAACTTGGACCCTCTACACTGACGGATCCATGAATACCTCGGGGTGAGGTATCAGATTAGTCCTGCAGACCCCAGCAGGACTCAGGGTAGAGAAAGCCTTGAGACTTTGTTTCCAGGCAACGAATAATGAGGAAGAGTTCGAGGTGCTACTGCAAGGCCTTGAGCTGGCTCTACACTTCGGAGTAGAGAACATCGCAGTAAAGACTGACTTGCAGCTGATCGTGGGTCAGATCAGGGGAGACTTCGAAGTAAAAGAGCCAAGATTATACAGGTACTTCTCCAGGGTAATGAGGGCAAAAGCCCGCTTTAGTAACTTCGATATCGAATAGATACCCAGGAAGATGAACCAAAAGGCCGACGAGCTAGCTAGAAACGCGTTGATCGGGAGGACAACCAAACACATGGAGATTCTGTTAGAAGGCGAATACACGAGAGACCCTTTGGAGACCCCCGCACGCCACGTGTTCGTGACCGACTCTGAAGACGAAGGCTGGATGTGACCCATCACCCAATACTTGGTGTCGGGAAACCTGCCCACAGACCCCCAAAAAGTAATGTCGATCAGACTGAAGGCTACCCAATACTCGATGGTGAGGGCCTATCTATACAGAAGATCAATGATGAGACCAATGCTGAGGTACGTAGGCCCCATATAGGCGCAGAAACTGATGGAGGAAATCCATGAAGGAGTGTGTGGCAACCACTCTGGTAGGCGTAGCCTCGCCCACAGGGCATTAACGGCTGGATACTTTTGGCCCTACATGATGACTGAGGTAGCCCAATTTGTCAAGAATTGTGATAAGTGCCAGAGGTTCGCCCCTCTGAAATGCCTAGCTGCGGAAAAGCTCCATTCAAACATAACTCCTTGGCCCTTCGCTAAGTGGGGATCTGGACATCGTCGGAGAGCTCCCCAGAAGCCCTAGGGGAAGGAGATATGTTTTACTGGCCGCCGACTATTTCATCAAGTGGGTAGATGTTGAAACCTTTGTAACTGTTAATAAGGCAGACACGATTAACTTCATTTGGAAAAATATAATCTGTCGATACGGAATCCCGAAAGAGATACATGCCAACCATGGCACGTAGTTCCAAAATGCTAAGCTTAAGGAGTTGTGTGATTTGTATGATATAAAGCTCAGCTTCTCATCTGTAAACTACCCTCAGGAGAACGGCCAAGCGGAGGCAACAAACAAGGCCATATTCAGCAATATTAAAAAGAACTTGCAGGAGGCTAAAGGAAGGTGGTTGAAGAGCTACTGGTCGTCATGTGGGCCTACCGCACCACGGAGTAGAGATCAAGGGGAAGAACACCATTCGCCATGGTCTACAGGTCAGAGGCTGTGATCCCGACCAAAATTGGCCTCCCGACCCTTCGTTCTGAAGTGGTAAGAGACGCCTCATTGAACGAGCAGCAGCTAAGCCGCAACACAGACCTCCTTGAAGAAACAAGAGACATGGCTATGATCCATCTGGCCTCATACCACCAGCAAGCTAGGTTTTATTACACAAAGAAAGTCAACACTAGTCGGTTTAACACTGGAGACTGGGTCTTGAAGGTCAGATTAGGAAATTCCTCGAAGCTAGACTCTAACTGGGTCGGACCCTACGAGGTGATCAATGCACTTGACAATAGCGCACACGTCTTAAAAGAACTCAAGACCGGGAAGAGCCTACCTAACACGTGGAATGCCCAGTACTTGAAGAAATACCACGTGTGAGATACATATAAATGCTTGTATTATTAAATAGCCTGATTCCAAAATAAATCAAAATGTCTGCTATACAGACTTATCCAATAGATTGCTATGTAAAAAGGTCTGCCCCAGTGCTAGACCCCTCAAACTATTCGCACGACAAAAGATCGTACTATGGAAATCACATCGCGCAATAAAATGTTTGCCGGTGGCCCGAGAAAACGTACGAAGAGGAATGAGCTGTGCAATAAAATGCTTGCCAACAGACTTAAAAAAAGATTGTACTATGGGAATCACATCGCGCAATAAAATACTTGCCGGTGGCCCGAGAAAACGTATGAAGAAGAATGAGCTGTGCAATGAAATGCTTGCCAGCAGACCTCAAAAAAAATCCTACTATGGGAATCACATCGCGCAATAAAATGCTTGCCGGTGGCCCGAGAAAACGTACGAGGGGAAATGAGCTATGCAATAAAATGCTTGCCAGCAGATTAAAAAAAAGATCGTACTATGGGAATCACATCGCGCAATAAAATGCTTGCCAATGGCCCGAGAAAACATATGAGGAGGAATGAGCTACACAATAAACTGCCTGCCAGCAGACCTTATTAAAAAGGTCGGCCGAATTGCCGACAAGGGAATGGCATCGTATATGATATTCGATCCTGACCACGAATGCGGGCAATAAAAAAAAACAGAATGAACGTGAGAAAAGTACGCCGTTTTTATTATTTAAACAGATGCCTGTAACAAGGGTCAGCTTTGCACTACACAGTCAATATTTTACAAGTATACAAAAGAGCGAAGGTCCCTAATTACCTCCGACAGGGGGAGAGATGCCAGTTTCGACACTTGGCCCAGCCTCAGTAAAGAACAACACGTCGGGTTCAGAGTCGTCGCTAGACAGGACGACCAGACTTGACCCTCCGTCAATTGAAGTGTCAGGACCAGGTCGACCCTCAGGAATCTCCATGGCTTGTTCTGGTAGATCAGAAGCAGGCATTATCTCTTTGGCGGCTGAGGCAGATGTGGAAGGCCCTTCATTCCCTTCGTCAAGCATTTTCAGTACATCAACAGGGTATCCGATATTAATCTCATCCCATAACTGCTGCATGTAGTACCTGACGGAATAATGGTCCCTCTCGACACCCTTTTGCTCATCGAACTAGTCTAGCATCACCACCTCCGTGTGGCCCTTAAATTCCCTGTTCTCCCAGCCAGACCTATAGCTCTCCGCAGAAAGGATATCCACCTGTCTCTGGTACCTTATCTTCAGCTTTTCTGTATCTACCAGCCTATCTCTCAGCACCGCTAGCCTCAGTTCCACTTGCCGCTGTGACAAGTTGATGAAAAGAGTGTTAATATAGGTGAGATCTTCACCACGCCTGCGAGACAGCTCCACATGAGCTTCCATCAGTTTACGGTGATCCAAATAGAGATGTTGGATTACCTCGTTAGACCAGTCGAGTCTGCGTTGCAGGGAATGGGCTTCTAACTTGGCTTTTGCCTCGGCTTTCCTTGCCTCTTTAGCCTTGTCAATGGCTCTGTCACGAGCAATGAAAGTTAGCCCCATCTCAGCCCCTGCACTCTGCAACTCCTGCTCCTTGACCTTGAGCTCAGCTTTGGCTAACTTGGTAGCCTCGAACTCTGAGCACAGACCCGGGACCTCAGCTTTAAGAGACCGGACCTTCCCCTCTGCCTCGACTAACTTGGTAACCAACTCTTCACGTCTGGCCTTCTCAACGCTTAAAGCGTGGGCCACTGCACTGCTGATCCTAACCTCGTTCAGGCTCCGATACAGGTCGAATTTCGCCCTCAATGTGGCAAGAGCGATCTCGCTCCGTTCGGCCGCCACAACATGGGCGTTTAGCTACCCGGTCAGCTCACCGACACAAGAGGAATAGAAAGACTAGACGGTGGCTAGCTGTAGAATATAAAAAAGGGGAGTCAGTGTTCAGCAAAAATGCCGAAAATATGGAGACAACGAACAGACAAGCCAAACCTGTGCAATGTTGTGGCCAGCAACGAGCCTTACATTCTCCAGGGAGAGCGCCTCTAGCTCGAACTCTACGGCTGGACCCTTTCCCTCATCTGCGTCCGAGGAACGTAACTCCACCCCACCGACCATGAAAACACCTTCTCCCCCTGCTAAACGCACTCCAGTAGCTTCTTTTAATGCTCTCGAAGTGGCAGAGGTGGGGGCGGGTAGAAAGCAGGGCATCCCCGGCGACAGCTGGAGGTGGTGCATCCTCAACAGAAGCCCGATGACCGCTGCTACCTCAGTGGCCTCGGCTACCACCTTCCTTGCAAACTTGCTTGGCTGTAATTTTTCAGTTTCGTCTTGACCAATGTGCTCAGACGAGCTGCCGCGCACAGACCTTCTCCTCCTCATGATGGTCAGGGTAGCCCTATCATCATCACTGTCGGAAGAAAGAGCAGTTTTGCCTCTCTTCCCCGCCTGGCTTTCCTCCCCCTCGGACGGGTCGACTTCGCGACCCCGCTTCATAGGGACTGGGGGAGGGAAGACAATCGAGACTTCAGTCTCAGAGCCCCTCCGCTGAGCTCAACAATCTCCCCATAAGAGCGAGTAGCACTGGACCCCGTGCCCACCTTCGAGCAAGAGCTAGGGGCAGAAGGAATCGATGCAGCAGGATCCCCTAGCAGGCTCGAAGGCGCCCTTTTGCCATACACAATCTTTATGGACAGTGTCTCCCGAGTCGCGGGCTCGCCTGCCTCGGGAGAAGGCACCATGGGCACTTCACCACTGGATGCGAATAGACCCTTCAGCTCGTTGTCTAAGCCCATTATTGGGGTGACAACTCCCTGCCCCCCGGCCTCATCCTCAGAGGACACTACCAGGCGCTGACCGATAGGGACCTTGGATCGGGCTCTGTGGACGATGGTACTCCAAGGAGGGATCTTCCGAAGTGCCAGCGTCTGAACCTGTAAGGGCGAATGATCTTATTAGAACGCAGCCGTGACCTAATCGATGAAGCCTCAAGGCATGGAATAAACTCACCCCTAACCCTCTTGGGAGCAGCAGCCTCTTCGTTTTGGAACTTGACGTACTCCTCAGTCAGGAGCTTTACTGCCACTTCAAGCTCATAGCTGGTCGGCATCACCAGGTCGTCGAGGCCTGTCAGCTGGCTCGAGGCCATGATCTGATGACCCACCATGGCGATGCGGCTCTGCTCATCCCAGCAGAACCAGTTCAGAGCCAAAGCGTCCAGTTAGCTCCGGAGGTGCTTTGAGATGACCCACGTATCCAGCAGGAAGGGGAGATGAAAGACCATCCTCGGCATCATATTTATCACCTGGTGATTCAGAACAGCCTGAATATGTCGGCAATCCCCAGAGGATCCGAAGACGATGACCCCCCTCCAGCTCCTTGAGCTGCCCCGCCAACGACTGTGACCTGTTTCCTCCACAAAGGCTGCGCGAAGCCAGATATCATGAGTACAAATGGGCAAAGCTCACTCAGACCCAAAAATCAAAACATAACTCAATACTTACTTTGCAGAAAAAATGGGGGGATTTGGAAACGCTCCCCGTTCACCCAAGGAGAGCACCACGTCCCTTCGACGGCGTATAGCCTAGAGTGAGAATCCCACTACTTGTCTGACCTCAGTAGACCCCAGAAAACGTGGCGCCTCAGAAGCGGCTGAAGGTAGAAAGTAGAGTAAGAGCTCCTTTTGGGGATGAGGGTGAGCTTGTAGGCATAGAAGACCACCTCTAGGTCATTATGCACGTCGAGGAGGACCGAAAGAGCAGAAAGCCCCATCAGGATCATGACCTCGTTAGCATTCAACTGTATCGGGTGAATCTCCGTCAGGCTGAAAAACTAGTGGCCAAGGGGAGGAAGGGGAAATCGCAGCCATTCTAGGTGTTTCCTCCCTAAGACGATGGAACCTTCGGGGACGGAGGGGCGAAGGTACCAGTCTACCGGGCCCTCGACCCTTTATAAGGTGACTCCACCAAGGAAGCAAAGCTGCCTCCATAATGAGCCCAACTCGGAATCTGCGAAAGGGTGGAGCTTCTGACTCTAGTTCGGAGCCATTGTTGTGGATGCGATCAAAGAGGGCAGAAGTCTCGAGAAAAAGGAGGACTCAGGAACCCTAAGATTCGAGAGGGCTGAAAATTTTGAAAGAAAGGAAGCAGGAGCACTTTGGAATTTCGGTTAAGTAAGAAATGAGCGCAAGTGTGGTTTTTATAGTGGGAAGCTGTAGAATTTTCCCTAGAGGAGAACAGTGCGACGAAATCGGAAGCGTTAGAATTTTAAAATTTGAAAAAATTATGACACGGGTTGGCGTGTACCAGTATCAGTAATTGGGAAATAATGATAGTAATGAGCCATGTGTACCCTTCAAATTGGTGGACTGGAGGAACGACTTCCCCAGTTGATGGATGGAATCCATCAAATAGGGAAATGGGGGCAGTTGTGGGCCTGCTCCTAGATCATGTATCACGTAGACGGTTAAGTGGTGGAACAGGTAGCAGGGGGCACACCGTTCGATATGTGCCCAGAAGGACCGCTTAAAAGCCACACGAGTCGCACGTGATACCGTATGGGCCCGTGGGTTGTCAGAGGCCAGGGTCGAATCCATCCCAGACCCTGGACGGGTTTGGCCCAGTCTAATTCTTACCTCAATAGCTGGGGGTCAGGAGCCTCGAGGGTCTTCTGCCAGAAGATCATTGGAGGTAGCGCGCTGCTCCAGACCCAGACAGGGCATTTAATGCAATCCTGGGTAGGTGTGCGCATTGGGCAGACTGTCCTGATAGGATGAAAGTTTGTCAAAGTCTCGCCTCCGCTAGGCTCGAGCCATAGGGGATGACAAAAAGTAGGTCACGGCGATATAAGAGAAATTACGGTAACCACGGCCCGTGATTTCTGGAGTAATTCATGATGAGAAAAGGTACTCGAACCTGGGATTGAGAGCCAGAAGGTTCTTAGTTCCAGGACTATATATATATGAGTCATACGTCCCTCTGAGAAGATATATAAAAATTTATAAGCAAGAGAAAAACTTAATCTTTGCTACTCAATCTCAGGGGTAAATATCTGATTTAAGTATCCGAAAGTCTTTGCAGGTAGCCACTCCCGCCTTTCCGATCCGACTTGAAGTTAAAAGTACTCTGGGATAGCGAGGATACGTGAATAATTGGTAAATACAGTATCAGCAGTTCGAAGACACGTGGACAGCTGATAAGAACTGTACCAACACTAACCTTACTACTAGATATAGAATGTATGAGACCACGAGTCCACTTGCCCTTATTCTAAGTGATATTCATGCTCCTCTTTGAGAGGGCAAGGTTCGTCATCTAGGCCTTCAGTCAACATTTTTGTCTGTCAATATTTGGGAAGCTATCGTGCGTATGGACTCTCTTTTAGCCAGTATATATATATATATATATAGTGGTCCCACTTGTCAATTGTGGGCCCGAACTTTTATTACCAATGTTGGTAATAACATGTGTTGGAGCGGTTTCTCACCAGCCGTCCATGTGTCTCTGAACCGCTGATGCTGTATTCTCCAACTGTCCACGTGTCCTCGCTATCCCAAAGTACTCTGAACTCCAAGCGGGGTCAGAGAGACGGGGGTGGCTACCTGCAAAGACTCTCCGATGCTTAAGTCAGTGATCTATGTTTGATACAGAGTAGCAAGGAATCAGTTTTGTATGAGTGTATGTTTGTTTTTAGCTCATAATCTTTTTTATATATTTCTTTCTGTAAGCGTACATGCCCCTCTTGGGAACGCATGACTCATATAGGTATAGTCCTGAGATCGTGAACCATGCGGGTCTCAATCTCAGGACTGAGTACCTTTCTGCTCAAAGTCTTTTTCAGAAGTCACGGGCTGAGATTTCTGTGATCTCCTCTGTATCGCCGTAGCCTGATTTCCGCCGCCTCCTACGGCTTGAATCTGTCAGGGGTGAGATTTGGGTAAATCGTCATTCTGTCAGGACGGCTTGCCCCTTGCGCATGCCTACCCAGGATTGCATTAAATGCTCTGTCTGGGTCTGGAGTCATTAGTTTCTTTCTATTGTATTCAGGTGGAAGATCCTTGGGGCTTCTGACCCCCCAACTGTCGAGGTAAAGGCCATTGTATTCAGGTAGAAGACCCTTGGGGCTTCCGACCCCCCAACTGTCGAGGTAAGGGCCATTGTATTCAGGTGGAAGACTCTTAGGGCTTCTGACCCCCCAACTGTCGAGGTAAGGGCCATTGTATTCAGGTGGAAGACCCTTGAGGCTTCCGACCCCCCAACTGTCGAGGTAAGGGCCATTGTATTCAGTTGAAGACCCTCGAGGCTTCCGACCCCCCCAGCTGTCGAGGTAAGGGTCGGACTGGGCCGAGACTGTCCAGGGTCTGTGATGGGCTCGGCCCTAACTTCGGACGGCCCAATAGCCGATTGTGAAATCACGTGCGACCCACGTGGTCTTTAACTAATCACTCTCAACACCTGTCGGATGGTAGACCCCTTTTGTGACCTGTTCAACCGCTCGGCCATCCATGTAGTGCATGACTTAGGAACGGGTCCCACAACATGTTCGTACTAAACACCATGCTATCCTAATAGTAAGGGGCATCCTCGATGCTTAGCAACGCGCATTAATAGAGATATGGAGTCTACAAAGGCACACTACAAATCCCTTATAATATATATGCATATATATTATATATGGATTATTATCCCGTTGGTTTTTTTTTTTACTTAGCCGATAGGATTATTATTTAATTACTACTATAATTTAAGTAATTAGAAAAAAAAATAATAAATACATATTATTTAATATTCTTTACCTCTCTACCTATTATTTTAAAAGGATATTATAAAAAGACATGTATGATAAATTTTACTTGGGCATAATAATACTTATAGATAGTTAAAAAAAACCTCCTTATATATAATTACATATATATATATAGGGCCATAATCTAATAGGTATTTTTTTAATACTTATTTCTATGTATTTTTTTTAACCATTGGATCATTATCTAGCGATTACCATGATTTGAATAGTTAAAAAAATAAAAAAATAAATACATATTATTTAATTTTTTTTATCTTTCTACCTTTTATCATAAAAAGATTGCATAATAAATTTTAATAGATTAAAACAATACCTATAGATAGGTAAAAAATCTACGAAATTGGTATATATATATATGTATTTATATAGGGCACCTATCTAGTAGATATTTTTTTTACTAATACATAGGTATCATTTTGACCAATTAAAATTTATTATGCATATTTTTTTATATTAAAAAGTAAGAGAAAGAAATATCATTACTGATGCACGTCTTTTTATACACATCATTATAGCCGTTAGATCACCATTAGATGATGATCCAAGGACTAAAAAAAATTCCTATATATAGGTAAAAAAAAATACCTACTGGATTGATAACCATATATATATATATATAAATAAATATTTAGATCATATGCTCAAGTAGATCCTATTGATAGGGATTCACAAGGCTTTTTGTGTATTATTTCCGTAAGAAGAATGCTAAATACGCTCTATTTCACAAGCTCTTTTACATTTTCTTATTCACATTGCTTGACTTTACATATTGTTTCTATTATCTAGACTTTATAATAAATAATAGTGAAATTCACTTGTCAAACAGTGAAATTAGAGTGTATAAAAGAGAATAGATTTAGCATTCATCTTTCTATAATAGTAAAATGGTTTAAAAAACTTAGAAATTTGCATTTTAATCCATTTTTTTCCGGATCAAGATCCCTAATCAAAATACTATGTCCTAATTTGTATCCAACTTGTAATAAAAACCATATCATAATAGTGAGTATTAATTACTTTTACTAGACTTAATACCGTTAGCTATTCGTGTCAGTAGGTTGTATTCGTGTCGTGTCAATATTCATGTATAACAACATATATCTCAACTCGACTATGTTAGAATTCGGTTGACCCGATACGACCTATATAACTTGTTTATTCAAATGAGTAATATTCGGATTGTCACAACTAAAAATCCAAAGTCGTGAGTTTTAGTAATTTTATGTAAAAATAGTGGTAAATAGTGACTTTTCGAGATTTCTGAAAATTTTAGTACTTAAAATTTTCATTTTTGTCCTCCAAAGTAACAAATTTTATAATCATGAAACTTTCCATTAATTTTAGTTTTATTTTAGTCCTCAAATTATTATAAATACCAAAATCATTAAAACTCTTATCAGTTTTTAATTACATAAAAAATATTTATCAAAGTTTAGGAAAATTTCCATCTATCCCATTTGGAAACTTGTTGAGAAATCATAAACTTTTGTAAATTGAGTTCAACTGAAATCTTTACTTCAATGTACAAAATAGATTACATAAAATCACTTGTAGCTTTAAGCTTTCAAAACGACACTATCCTCATATATGCACTTAGTAGATTTACTAATCTTGGTTAAATAATTGAACAAAGAAAGAAAGATACTAGAGTACGAACACCCACCAAGAATTTAGAGTAGAACTGCATACATAAGTTATACGACTTATCTATCCATCAAGACACCTAAAAATGGGAGAAGTAGGGGGTGAGCACGGAATGCCTAGTAGGATACCCAATTGCCTTTTGGGAAAAACATTCATTTAAAAATTCCTTGCATGGTTAGTTGTTCTAAAAATAATTTCACAATATAACAAATCAAATATGAGTTGAAATCACCATCTGAAATCTAAAACTAATAAGAGAAATCAGATAAATAATCTATAGTACACATATCTCAAATCAAATAATTTCATGAGCTCACATCCTCTCATTGCGAACTGGAGTAACTCGTACTACATGTACGAAGTACTCTTTGCCTGATACCTAATCTCAGAAAACCGAAAGGATACCTATGTATCTATGCCTACCGAATTAGAGGGGTAATTAAATGCTTACGCCTACCGAATGAAGGTAATAAGAAAAACCCCGTGTGGGTTTATGGATTCTCATTAAGCGCAGGAATAATGGCCACCCACTAAACACCGTGATACCTAAGATGGACCTCATGTATGATCCCATAGTATGTGCAATACGTTGAGCATCATAAACAACCATGCGGTAATATTCTAGACTTACTCTGATTTTTAAATAAAAATCTATCTGGTACTTTAAAATTGACAGTACAGTTCCTTTGATCTAATTTAATCCCAAGTATAGAACTTGTACCGAATCATACGTAAAAATACCCAAAGTAGTCCACAATTTTTCACAAATTTACAGGTCGCTAAAATAGTTATTTAAACAATTTAATTTATTAAATCACAAAATTTCACTTTTCTTAATATTTTTCAATTTTTAATTAAAATAATAGAAAATAAAGAAATTGAATCCCCTACCTCGAAATGTAGTATATAGAGCTAACAACGCTACAAAAGTCCTCAATTGGTCACATAGTTTCTCAGATGGTTATTTCTGGATCCCGACACGTTTTTTTAAAAAATGAATTTCTAAACAGAGCCTCAGATTGATAAATGGAAGTCACCACTGAATTTAGAGCACCTAAAAATACTAAGTTAGATATATAGTTTGTCGAAAATAGATATCAGTGCGGGACCAGCCCGTGGCATGCAAAACGGTGTAATTTTATGCCATGAAATTTCAATTTTCATTTCACAACGAAACTTAGCAATATTTTATATTAAAATTCATGTCATGACCTCATTGAGTCAAAATTCGAAGTCAGAACTTAATTTTGAGATCCTTAGCACTAATTAAGCTCAAAATCCAAAAATTATAAAAATATCACATTTTGGAAATATTTAGAAAAATGTCACTTCTTCAATTCAAAAATTAAATCACTTTTGGATACCATTTCACCACTTCAAAATCATGATTTTTGTTGTTTAAATCTCTTCTCTAACATGGTATAGTTTTTTCAGAATAAATAATTTAATTCTGAAATAATTATAAAAATACCACAAAATTTAATAATAAAACATTACTATAGTAACCAACTTCTCACCGGAGCTGAGTTAGAGGCCATAAGTGGTCGGAAATAGAAGTTGGCATCGAGACAAAGTGAACAACGTCGGTGGCACATTGATCGAACGACGAATGAAGAAACGACGAGCAATTTTCCGTTCCAGTGATGGAAGATTCAGGAGCTTTCAACTCTGGCTACCAACAACGAATACGAACTGCAATGGCCAGCATTGAATCATCGAAGGGTGGGCTACTGCCCAAGGTGACGCATGGGGCAGCGCGGCTACTGATTTGGTGGTGGATGAATAGTAGCAGAAGGTTGTTGCTTAGGGACCTTTGCAGAAAAGAAGAAAAATGGGAGATTTATTGGCAATTTTCGGAAACTGTAGATAGTAGGGCACGTGAAAATTTCTGGTTTGACCGAATAACTTTTTAAAATTCTACTGTGACCACAGTTTTTAAAAGATTCTTTCAATTTAGTCCCTTCTTTTTAAAAAATAATTACAATTTAACCCCAAATGAACCTAGACTTAAATGTGTCCACATTCATCTCAGATTTAATTAATTAAATACCTGAAATTTTAAAATTACAAGTTTACCATTTGCCCTAAAGTTACAATTTCATCCTTAATTTTTAAGGGGTTTTACACGGGTCAAGTCAACCCGACACGACCCGTTAATCCATTCAATCCAAATTAGTTAAAATATTTTTTAACACATTTAACATAAATTTATACATATTTTATGATCTTAAGACATTAAGATTTACCAAAAATAAAAAACTATATAAAATCTCAATTTATATATGCATAATAAAATCTTAAAAATATACTAATATTTTCAAATTCAAATAGATCATATTTAGGTCTAGTCAACCCAACAAGAATCGCTAATCCGTTTCATCTAATTTAGCTAAAATATTTTTTTTTAATATATTTACATAAATTCATACATGTTTTATGATTTTAAGACACTGATATTTACCAAAAATAAATTAAAATCATATTAAATCTCAATATATATGCATAATAAAATCTTAAATATACACTAATATTTTCAAATAAGTATTATATAGGTCATAAACAAGTTGACCTGAAATTGACTCGTTTAATAAATAAGTGAGTCAATTTCAGATTAATGAGTCATCTTGAATCCGACCCGTTTAATAATGACCTGAACACTAAATCTACTAACTCTGTGCAAATATCGAATTGTGTTGTCATATTCAATCTCAAATTGTAAGCCCTATGTCTTCCATTCAGAGTCAATGTCCTTTGTCGTACTACTCGCGATCGGAGAATAGAAGTTGATAGTTTATCATCTATGAATCCCAAACTAAGGATCAATTGTTCAAATTCAATCATAGAAGGAACCCAATCAATAATGGCGTAAAAAAAATCCTCCAAACAGTTCCTCCCTAAATTATTCTCCATGTACTCGATGAGGGGAAAAGGGTATTCCCCTCACTGTTTCAGAATTCAATAATTTTAGTAAATGGTGGAAGAAAATTTTTGAAAAGTACCAATTGGCATCTTTAGGCCGAACAAATAATCTCAAAAGGATGATTCTGATTTTCAAATTCAAAAGACAAATATATATCAAGAAAATTCAAGAGCGGCAAAATAATTTAGAAAAGTTCCTACTCAGTGTGTTTGAATATTTAAGGAATTAGTCAGTTTCGTTTTCTCTGGAGCTGCTAATTAGAGTGCTATTGTTATAAAATACTGGATTGACGCCTAAGACGGTGAAGGGAAGAAACAGAGTTAAAAAATTCTGTAATTCTGCTAAATACAAGTAATACTATTAATATGATGCGGCATAATTTTACAGGTTAGACACAAATTAGTATAAGTGTTTGTGACAGTGATCCGGATCCTCTTTTTCCACTAATAATATTTGGAAAAAAAATAATAAATACTTGTTTTCAAAACTATATTTCCGTAAATACTTATTTTTTATTTTTATTTCGTAAATACCTATTTTTATGTTATTTTAAGAGAAATATAGACCACTATTATTTTACATATGGTATACATTTCATACATTAAATATATATTATATTCTACATTTTATGAATAAAAATTACAATAAAATTAGTATAAATTTTAAAATGTATACCATATGTCAAATTTATAACGAAGAAGGTAAACTATAATAAATATTTACATTGTAAATTTATACCGTTTATATTTTATACATAAAATATATACCTCATAGATAAAATTTACATTGTGAACGTAGACCACTCATATTTTGCATACAAAATATGAATCATAAACCAGATATTTTTAAAGAAAAATTAAAAATATATATTTATAAAAATAAGTTTTAAAAACAGATACTAAACTTAAATTTCTCGTAATTATTATAAAACATAATAGTGTTAAGCACTGCGTGTGAGAATGAAAGGGAAAAAAAAAAAAAAAAAAAAAAGAGAGCAGTTCTAGCACTCATCTTCTATGATATCTTAATTCAGCAATTGAACATGAGTTCTTGAGGAGACAGGGAATCCATATATATATATATATATATAATATATAAGTTGCCAATTCAATAGGTATTTTTTTCTTTAACTATGGGTAGGTATTTTTTTTTAGCCGTTGGATCATCATCTAATGGTGATCCAATGGCTATAATGAAGTGTATGAAAAGATGTGTATCATTAATGATCTTTCTCTCTCTTACTTTTTACAATAAAAAAATATGTATGCTAAATTTTCATTAGTCAAATTGATACCTATACATAGGTAAAAAAAAAATACCTACTGGATTGATACCCATATATATATATATATGGTTGCCAATTCAATAGGTATTTTTTTTTTATCTATGTATAAGTTTCATTTTAGCTAATGAAAATTTAGTATGTACATTTTTTTATTGTAAAAAGAA
>JXTB01000099.1:911894-1014745 GCA_002914805.1 Parasponia andersonii
TATGAAGTGGTTGAAATTAACACCTTTAAAAGATAGAGATTGGCAATGAACATTAAAAGAGCTAAGGGAAGAATGCTAACAGCTTGGTTTCAGAACAAAGGAGAGGGAAAATAGAAGGCCTAAAGTGCTATGTAGCCAAAAATCTATATACATAGTATAAATATGCATACAAAGTCAATGATAACTGGAAAGACGCACAGTTATCCCACCTGGGTATTTTGATGTCGAAGAAAAACAGTGATGAAAATCGCTGAGATATGCATTTTCATGAACCTGAAATGTTGAATCTCATTCAGATAGCATACAACTAACATAAAAAGTAGAATTGTAGCAAATCATGTAAACACAAAGCTCTTCTTATGAATATGACAATTTAGAGACAAGATCAAATGAGCAAATAACAAAACAAGACGGCTCAGAAAGCTATTACTTTTCTCGGTGTTACTAATATAATGCCAAGAGACCATCACTACATTTAAAACTTACAACAACATATATAAGCAACAAAAAATCCAGGTGATTTCAAGATCACGTTCATAAAAAAGTCATACAGAATGAACAAATTATTACCAACTCTAAGCACACCCAAAAAAGACAAGTAATTCATCTCGATGTGTTTAGAAAAATCAAGAACGGATTTTTGTTTTGACAAGAAAAAAAAAATCAAGAACGGTTAGATCATTGACGTATTGACTTACCACACTCTCTGAATTATGACGGCACCTCCCAGCACAGAAATCAAAAACATTTTCATAAGTTCCTGTGAAATATATATATATATATATATTTGTTGTTTGAAGGGAAATTCCAAAAGGTTAGCCACATCCAGAAGAAATGATTTAGACTAAATCCTAATGCTACATATCCAAATCGAAATGAAAACTTGCTGGAACCTAGTTGAAGTTGGCTGCTTAAACTTTAATATCATTGTGTATTAAAACCGTAAAAGTCATATTGAAATATAACTATAAAATTGACTTGTTTCCCAATCAATGGACTTGCTGAATCAATGATCTCTGACATAACTCATAAGGTCTAGATGGTACCTAGCCATAAAGAAGGAAAGCTTAAATCATTTCTGCAAAAGAGAGGTATAAACTCACCTGCAGTAGCTGGTTTTGCAATCTTCATCTTTATGAATTGATGCTGCAGTGTCTACAAAATAAATTGGGTCAATAAATTCAATTGTGCTGATTACATCAGCTAAAATGGAAGAACAGGAATCAAAACAATGATAAAGAAATAACAGTGGGGTATTCAAAAAATTACCTTAGATGGATTTAAGCAGCATGACACACAGTATTCATAAGAATTGCAACACCGTGAAAGAAGGTTGCATCCACTGCAACCATAAAAATAGAATAAAATGTAAAATTGTCCATTTTCGGCATATAATCAGTTCAGAAATCCATTTCAGAGAAAACTCACTGACAAGAAAATTTGTCTCCTACTTCAGGGCAACAGCGAGAATCTGGATCCACTGTTAGAGCATCACAAACAAAGCCTGCATTGCAAATAATGACTGTGAAACAAAGAGGAGGAAACAAACAATAGAGAAGTGCAGGCTTTATAAGATGAAATTGCTAAAAGGAAACCGGAGAGAGATATAACAAATAAATGATTATAGCAACCTGCTGCGGTGTTAGTATTCTTAAAACATACAGAGATTTCTAGCACAAGATGAAAAGAAGCTAAAAAGCACGATATACTAGTGAAAGTCGAAAGGACTACTAAGACAGAATAAATATATTCAACACTCTTCACCACATAAGTGAGTAAATATATTAAAAAACGAAAGAGAAGTGTTTATAACCTTGTTGCATAAATAAATTAGCAACTAAGACGTGGTAACCTAATTAGCTTAACCGTAATTATTATGTTGTCAACCCATTTTTGGGAAGCCACAAAACCCACATCATAATTCTACAGAAGAATGACCATAATTTCCCAATTTATTGGACTACTCTCCATAAGCGTCACTTTTGTGTGTCACTGTTTTGTTATTCAAATTTTTTGGTCGCAAAATGCTTATAGCATGCACTAGACATTTTTCCTTCCATGAATTATTTCATAATTTCGTATTATAAACTGAATGAAGGATAAGGAAAAGTTTTTTGCAAGCACTTGAGAATGTCGAAACAAAATGTGGGGAGACCTTTGAAAGGAAAATCATTAACTAAAGACTTTTTTCAAATGAAAAAACCTCTTCAAGCAACTCAATATTCAAAAAAGTACTAAGTCAAAAGATTCCTTTCCTCCCCATCCCCCTTCTAATAACTCAAGCAATTCAAAAAAAAAGAGCATCACAAATAAACTATGGCAAAAGAAAGTGGGAAAGGAAAAATCTTGACCATTGTCATCGGACAGTAAGTATCTTCCTTGAACCGTATTCCTGCAAATCTGTTTTTCTAACCCAACACCATTCCTGTAAAAACAAAAGTAAAACAATGGGAATTGTCATGTCACGTATTTTTATCACAAGAATTAAATTTGCATAAAAAAAAAAAGAAAAAAAAAGAAAGAGAAAATGTGTGATTTCAAAGTTATTTTGGTATCTTATGGTTATTTCTCAAGCAAGCATTACACCACAGCACAGGATGATTACTGTCAACATTAGTGAACATAAATACATACGCATATGTCAAGAAAAGCTAATCATATGTTATTGTTAAGAACCAAAGCGCAATCTAATTTATAGTTATACAAATTTGTTCAATTAAATTGTACGAGAAAGCAAGAATATTTAACACTTCCAATATTAATTTTTTTTTTTAAAAAAAAATAAAAAAAAAAAGCCCAAATCTCATAAAAATGAAATATTGCTTTGAAAATGATGTCGTCTCATTTTTTGTGTCGATCTAAACTGTGTGTTTGGATTCAGGTGCATAACGAACTGAGAAAAGAAGCCTTTGTTTGCTGGACGAATAGGATATGAAATTGAAATTTGATATCCGTTATGGAAAAGCTCATCAAAAATTGAAGTTTCGAAAAAATGAACCAAAAAAGAAAGAAAGAAAGAAACCAAGGCAAGATTGAAAAGAATTTATTTACTTACCTGATTGCACGAGTTGTGACTGAGAAATGGAAAAGGAGAGAGTTAATAATGAGGAAGGAGAACCACATTTTCGCCATTGACAACTTCACCCTCCTTTTGCCAATACACAAGATAAACACCACGCAGCGGTGGCCTCTGGGAAGGGAAGCTTTGGGATAATCGAATTCTGCGTTTCAGGCTTTCTCCAAAATTACATCACATACAACTCCGGACTTAATAGGTTATGTTTTATTTATTTCTTTTTTTTTTTTTTTTAATGTGTGCCCAAAAACTATGTAGAGTGTATTAAAAAAAAAAAAACAAAAAAAGCCGTATAAATATTATATTTTTCTGTATATATATAAGAAAGGTGCAACGTGACCATATGAGCTCTCCTAAAGTAAAAGTATTCCACCAGATCACTTATTTGGTGGTTTAAATATATTATATAAGTTTCGAATTATTGTTATAAGGTTCAATAATGTGACTCCGCTATGCAAACAAATCAAACCTGTCGTTGTACTGATTTTATTTCAAATACTTATGTAAATTAGCAGCAAACACAGTAAATGATAGTTGTCTTTTCCATTTATTTGCTTGACAAAATGTCGATTTAGTAATTTAGAGGTTCAGTCGAAATTTTAATAGTTGAATGTGCATTTTCAGACATTTTATACAATTCATAAGGAAAACATATTTTAGAAAAACCATTTAATTTTTTGAAATATCAATAGACAATACAATAAGTATGGGGATTTTTTTTTTTCTGCTCGGGACAAATATAATAAAATTTGATTTTACATAGTAAAATTTAGGAAACAAAAATTGAAAAAACTCAATTTTAATTTGTTTTTTGAAAAATTTTAGATTTATTTAAAAAGTATAACTTTCAAAAATTTTAGAGAAATACTATTTTCACAAATTGACAATATACTTGAGGTAACTGATCGAGTTATTTGTGGTAACGAGTCTAGATACCTCAAGTAACTTGATTGGATTCCTTACGTATACCGATTGATTACTTCGATTATCTTTGAAAATACTAATTTTGAAGAAAAATGGCATTCTTCTAAATATTTTTTGATCCATTTTAAATAAATTTCTAAAAATGAGTATTTCGTTCAACTATTTGAACGAATGTATTTAAATAAAAATTTTAGAATAAATTATAATTGGAGTGAGAGACATTTAAAGTGAAATAAAATAAAACAAATTATAAGTAGAATATGAGAGATTAGAATAGACCATTTGAAAATAAGGGGAGCTTCATTCGCATTCTAAGAAGAAAAAAAATATTTTAATGGTTGATGTGATTGATATGATATCTAAATGAAAAAATTGAATTGTTGGAATAAAAATTTATTCAAATAAACAATTTTATTAAAAAAAAATTAGAATTATTGAAAGAAACACCTATTCCAATGAGTATAGGAATGAAATGAGTGAGAATTGTTGAACCAACTGGGAGTATATTTCTAAATAAATCTAGAATTTTTCAAAAAGTTTAGTCCATCTGAGATTTTTCAAATTTTCAGACTTTGGGCATAGTCTTTTGGAAATACTTGATTAAATTTAAAGGGCTTGAATACTGATGTGCCATGTTTAGGGCCCACATGCACTTTTCGTGAGCTTGTGTCAGGCCTTCTTATGAAGGGCTAGGGCTTGGCCGATTATGTTAACAATTATCATTTTTTTTCAAATGTCTAACTAAATTTATCACCACTGTTAGATTCTACTACTTTTAGGAGGAAATTAGTAAAAATCTGTCAAGAATTCATCAAGAATCTGTCGAGATTACTACCAACGTTAAGAATTTGTCAAAATCGTTAAGAATTTATTTTAAAAAGTTGTATGGTGGTAGATTTAGTTAATGAGGAAAAAAAGTGGTATTCACTTAATTTATTCCATTTTATATGAAAGTATATAAATTTATTTGTTTTACTTTTGATATTTTATATTTTTATTTTAGAAAAAAGCAACAAAAATAAATAACACTTATTTTACTATTATATCAGTTAAAAAATTTGCGTTTTCGTGGCTTAGGAGTGATTTGAGTGGAATTAGACTAATAATTACTTAATTTGACGAACTTAGGAGTAATTAGATGAAATCAAGTCTATAGTATATCGTGCACAGTAGTTTTCATATTTTATTTACGCATTTTACTTATACTTTTATTTGTTCATATTTACTTTTAATTTCATTTAGTTTGGGTTGCCTAAATAAAGTTGAGTTTCAATAATTCTAGTACTTAACAACAAACTAATATCCAATTCTCCCAATTCTCATGAGTTCCATACTTTACTCTCTCCGTAATACTTGTAAATGACCCGGTAAATCATTTTATTGTTTTTACAACTACAAGCATCTAGGTGTTCAACTTAGATGGAATATAACTGACATCCAGAAGTTGACTTATTACGTTGTCTACCTAAATTTCAATTTTTGAATTGATATCTAAGATCTTAGACGTTGACAAAAGTTGGTGTCCAAGACCACATTTATAGTAGTACAGTAATATAAAAAAAAAATAATGCAAGGGGACAACCTATGAGCAAACCTTACGTGGCATGCTATATATTAACAAATTCTAATGATAAATTTTAATTTATTAATTGAAATATGACAAATCAAATAAAATAATATTAAAAAAATAAAATAAGAGGTGGATTCTCTACCATTACCCTTTGAACAAATATTTACCCAATGAATTTAAATTGATTTAGGAATTGCTTACTCATAAACATTTTGGAAAATTAATTTTAGAATTGGTTATTATTCACTCAATGATTCTTTGAAATATTTTGTGAATATATTTGTAAAATCCTAAAATTTTTAAGGTTAAATAAGTAATTTTGATAAGAGCATTTTGGTAATTTTTTATTTTTAGATTTATTTAAATAAAAATATGAAATATTTAATATTAAAATATTGAAGTTGAATCTGGACAATATAGGGTCCAAGTACATTGGGGCAAAAATGCAAGAGAAATTAAAATTTGAGGATTTAACAATAAATAAGAAAGGACTAAAATGAAGGAATCTTTCATAAACTATGATCAAAGTGGAATTTTGAAAAGATTTTCGGTTAAACCAAATTACGTCACGTGTCCCACTATCTATAGTTATCAAAAATTGCATTTAAATCTCCAGAAAACATCTCATTCTTCCCCAAGGTCCCCCTGCCATTTTTGAAAATTTCTCCTCCACTACATTATTCACATGCAAGCAACCCGGCCACCGAGTAGCCCGATTCACCCGTCCGCGATCCCCATCCTCCGACGAATCAATGCCTACCGTCGATGCCCAAATTCATCGCCGCTTTGAAAAATCGCCATCGTTTCTTCCTTCGACGTCCGATCAACTCGCCGTCGCTACCGTTCAACTTATCTCGATATCAGCTTTCATTTCCGACCATCCACAACTTCTAACTCGATTTTGGTGAGAAACTCGTTACTATTGCAATTTAATAATATTAAATTTTTTGGTATTTTTTTAATTATTTTAGAATTTAGCTAATAACCCGAGAAAACTAAATTGCATGAAAGAGGAGATTGAAACATGAAATCTCATAATTTTGAAATGTTGAAATGGAGTTTGGAAGTGCGTTAATTATCAATATGAAAAAGTGACATTTTTTTAATTATTTTCAAAATGTGGTATTTTTATAATTTTTAGATTTTTGAGCCCATTTAATGCTCGAGACCTTGAAACTGAGTTCTAACTTTGAATTTGGACTTAGTGAGGTCGGGACAAGACTTTTCATATAAAATATGACTATTATCTGAAGTGATACAAAAATCGAGAAAATAGCTCGTGAATTGCACAGTTTTGCATGCCACGGGCCGGTTCCACACTAGAACCCGTTTTCAACAACTTTATATCTAAGTTAATATTTTTGGGTATTTTGAATTCAGTGGTGACCTCTGTTTCTCATTTTGAGACCCCGTTTGGAAATTTACTTTTTGAGTGAACGTGTAGGGGTCCAAAAACGACCGTCTGAACATCCAGCTGATCAAAAAAGGACTTTCTAACGTCGTTAGCTCATCATAATTACTATTTCAAGGTTGGGGAATCAATTGCTTGTTTTATATTATTTTTCATTAAAATTGGAATTTATTTTGAAAAATAAAATTTTGTAATTTTATTAAATTAAATTATTTGAATAATTATTTTAATGAACTATGAACTATGAACTTATGAAACATTGTGGACTGTTCTAAATATTTTACGTATGATTTGGTACAAATTTTAAACTTAGAATTTGGTTAAACCATAAGAATTGTACTTTTGGATTTTTAAGTACAAAATAGGTTTCTATTTAAAAATCAGAGCACGTCTAAAATGTTAAACTATTGTATGATTGTTTGAGACTCTATAAATTGCACATTTCATTTGATCATGCATAAGAGTCATCTTAGGCATCACGGTGTTATAGTAGACGGACTAGTACATTCACCTTCGGTGAGAGCCCGTAAACTCACCCGGGGTTTGTTTTTTGACTATCTCTACTCGATAGGTTAGGCATTCAGTGTCCCCCCGACTCGGTAGGATTAGATACATTGGTGTCTCTCCGATTTCTAGAGATAGATGTCAAGTAATGAGCACTCAATGCATGTAATGTAAGTTGCTCGAGTCGTGATTAGAGGATGAGAGCTTATGTGAGGTATTGATTTATGTGATGTGCATTATACTTGTTTTATTATCATAATTTTCAATATATTTGACCTTGATACCTGGTTTGGTCTTTAGCATGACTTTCTGTAATAGTTTTCTACTTATGTTTTGAACATTTAATATTTCTAAAAATACTTTCCAGTAATACTAGCTGTGCAGATGTTCGAGAATTATTAAAAAAAAAAAAGAAAGGCTTCCACAAAAAGGATAATTTGGTAATCTAATGGGTATTTTATGCCCACCTTCCCTATTTTCTCAACAAGTAGTGTCTAGTATAATATTGATGACCAACAAATGGATTAAGAAGCTATCTTTTACTTTTAGTTCGTGACTTGGTAATACTAGAAGTGTAGATTTAAGATTTGTGTCTATGTCTTGTTAAATAAAGGAATTATACTAGCATTTTGAAATAAGTATGCTACTTTGAATGTGTCTGTAAACTGTATATGTCATATTAGCTGATGTTGAGGTGTGAATGATGATGCTTGATTAACTATTTGGATTTGATTTTTCTAATAATTATTCAGTCTATGTTTATTGGTGACTATGAACTGTAGGATAGGTTTACTGGTTGAAATTCCAAATATTTTTATTATTCGTATTATTTTAAAAATTCAAAACTCTTTAAACATTTTTTTATATAAATTAAGGAATTTCCAAATTCTAGTGAAATTTTCCTTCTGCCACTGCCTTGGGTTTAGGTCGTGACAATATTTATTTAGAAATGTTAATTCACTATAAAAAAACTTTTATCTTTTTGTATATGCGCTAAAATGGTTTTTGTAAAACCAGCTAGGGTTTGTGTGTAATATTTCTATGGTTTTTTTGTCTATTAGTTTCCACAAATGTGTTTATTTATAGATTTAATCACGTTTATTCGAACGTGTGTATATATTTATATGTTAAATATCTATGTACACAATGTGTGAGCTAATTAACTTATTTTTTTAAAAAAAATTAATAGTTACAAAATTTTGTGGCTTGATTATCCAACACTTATAAGTTTAGTCAAAATACGTTTAAGTTATAGGTAAAAAGACACTACAAAATATTATTTAAAATAATTACATATAAACATACGTATGTATCCCATTACTTTTATATATACAAAGATCATCTTAGTTTGCATCTATATTTAAGCTAAAAAGATGAAGAATAACACTTGTTTAACGTAATATGCACATAAGAATCACTCAGATGGAAAGTTTTCTTCAATTTTGTACCTAGCACCAACATAAACTTGTTATTTCCTTAGGTCCTTTCATACAGTCTGACCTAAGTACTTTTGTAGATAGAAAATTTTCGTCGCATTGTTTTTGACAATCCTCTTCATTGTGACATGTTCCAATAAGTTGCCAATTGTGTATTGATTCTGTTTTGAAGGAAAAAAAATCGAATATAGAAGATTAAAAATTATAACCTGTGATGCTATGTTCTTTCTTGGTTCAAAGCATTAAGTACTAAAGAGCTATTTATTCTCAGGACCTTTACCTTCTTTTATAGCATGTTGTATTAGAACTTTTTTTCTTTTTTTGGTTTTTCAAAAAAAAAATCTTTATTGCAATATTTTCTTTGAGGTATTTAAATCTTTAATCCAGTTTTGGTGTTCTAATTCATATCCAATCAATGAGTTGATGAAATGTCATTTAGAATCTAAAACATCCTTGATTAGTTTATTTGACTTAATCATTTAGTTAATTTTGTTTTTTTACGTGGTGTGTCATTCATTTATTGATTGCATAAAAATTAGCACACCAAAATTGAACAAAAGAGTTGGATTCTTCCAAGAGTTGTATAAAATGATAGGGTCTTTATATATTCTATCAATGTGAAAAGATTTTATCTAAACAAAATAATTTATCTAATCAATGATAAATTCAACTCAAATATTTAATATCTAATTCTTGCTATTGAACATACACAATTATCTTGTTCTATAACTAGGTATAGGAAGTAAATTAGCTCATGTATTTTTTACATATACAAACTAGTGTAAAGTTATAGAAATACAAAATAGAAGAGTACTATAGTTAAATGTAAGCAAAATAATTCATAAAAAATGAGAAAGCAAATAAATTATTGATATGATAGAGTTTAATAAAAGCTTTGTACATGATTTTACTAATAAAGAGTCATTATCACTTGCATATAGGATCAATTAAAAATACCATTAATTATACTAGAAGGGATATATTTGTAATTACCCAAAAATAAGTTTTAATTTTTTTTTTTCTTTCATTTCATTCTAGCTACTCTATATCCCTTATGTTATCAAGATACCTGGTATATAGGAATTTAGATTGTATTTCTGCACCTGTTCTTTAGATAATGCTTCTCACTTTTTTAGATCTTTTTCTGCAGTTGATTGTCCTCACTCTTCTCTTACATTAGAATATTTCACTGGATTACTCAAATTAATAATCACCTTAATTGACGTCATAATTTGAAGGCCCTCGTCAATACTAGAAATTTAGTTGCATAGAGGCCTACCTTTTGCCAATAGACCAAAGAAAAAAGAATGTGTACCCAAAGCCAAACAATCTTCAAAAGGTGATTGAGTTTTTATAAAGATCACACTACGTTTTGTGAATCTTCTCAATTATCTTTTTTCTGTTTCACAACGATGGCTTATTTGGTAGCAACTTTTGCCCTCCCCTAGCTGGCTTGCGGTCTATTACAAGCTAAAGCTTCTGACTTAGTTCCTCTTTCATTAGCCTCTCCTTCAACCCATAAGGTTAAAGCAAAGGTTATAGAAATATCTCGAAATAAAAGAGAAAGTTTCTAGGAGTGAAGATCCTCAAGTTGCTACTTTCGGGAGTGCATAAGGTAGATCTAGCCATTCTATTTACACATAAACCCTAGGTAACTAGGAAGAACAAGAATCTCAAGACTCCATTAGCAATCTTTTCTAAAAGTTTCGTATTGCATTTATGAGCAAAGTTATGGACGAGGAAAATTGGCAGACACTTAGTCACGACGGCGGGTTTAGTCTTTTAAATCTAGGACGAGGATGCTCACTAGTGTTAGAAGTATTTCTTTTTCTTTAGTATTTGGCTTGTCAATGCTTTTTTTTTCTTTCAACTTGTCTTTTTTTTAATGGACAACTTAGCTACTACCGTTATTACTTTTGATGATATCACTGCTACTTTTTGAAAAGGCAAGCGTTAGAAGTAGCATACTGATAAACTGGTAGAGATTTGTACAACCTCGAAGAAAGAGAAAAAGTAAATCAAAAAAGAGAAGACTAATGTAGAGAAAAATACTTTTTCCCTTAAAAGCGAGGTCCAACAATTCAAGGTTGAATTGTCTAAGAAAAGTGAGGAAATTTAGTCTCAAGCCATCACGTCGCATGCTACTGCCTTAATTGAAACAAAAAATAGTGCAATTAAACATTTTAAGAAGACTGGATTAAAGAAACTTTAGGACGAGTGGTATAACAACGGTGACTCGACTCGAACTCGACTCCCCGTATAACTTTTGATAAGAGCATCCTAGCTGGGATTTCAACTGCTAGTGGTAGAACCGCATTGCTTTTATCAAAGAAAAGGAAAACTTAAGTCCTGCACATCTTAACAAATTAACTCTGCGATCGAAAAGGGTACAGTGGCCTCAAATTTCCCAAGTCAATGGGAGAGCTCAGGTTAAAAAGGAGACATCGAATCTTATAGAGTAGAATATATATATATATATTTATGGTTGCCAATCCAATAGGTATTTTTTTTCTATACCTATAGGTAGGTATTTTTTTTTTAGCCGTTGGATCACCATGTAATGGTGATCCAATGGCTATAATGAAGTGCATGAAAAGACGTGCATCATTAATGCTCTTTCTCTCTCTTACTTTTTACAATAAAAAAATATAAATGCTAAATTTTCATTGGCCAAATTGATACCTACCCATAGGTAAAAAAAAAATACCTACTGGATTGGTGCCCTATATATATATATATATACACATATATGTATTATATGTAGTTTTAATGTTAAGACAATTGGCTTTAGCCAATTTTGTTTGCACTATGTGATGCACGCTTATTTATATATTCTATACTTTTTGCATAAAATAGTTGTTAGATAATGATTATTTTTAACTTTTATCAAATAAGATTTTGCTATTATATGATTGCTTTAATCATTTTCTTAAGATTATATATACTAGTAATTTAGGTCATAATTGATTTATTGGAATGGGCTTTGGAATGAAAAGACTATTCCAATAAAAGGCTCATTCTAATGTTTAGTTTACAATTTGGAGTCTGGAATTCTAATTCTTTTTTAATTACAATTCCACTACTCAGTTGATTTGAGATTACATAAATTTACTTAATGAATCAAGTTTTATTTATGACTGATACTTGAAAAGGATAAAGTTATTTTTTTTGCCCCAAAACACTGTCTCTCTCAATTGTTTATATCAACTGTAGTGTCAGAATGTTGCTAGTTCCAGTTTCAGAAATAACATGGCTAGAACAACTCGAGAATGAGCTTTTTTTGAAATAACACATCCAGAACTCAATGTATACATCTGACACTGGAGTTATGGTTCTAAATCTGGAAACAATTATTATTTTATATCCAAATTTCTCATTTTTTTCATTTTTTCTTTTATAATATTAGAACATCCATTTCATTTTTTCTTTCATAATATTAAAGCATCCAAGGTCACACATATATGTAGGTATTAATAGTAGTTATACAACTATCCTAATATTTTAAATATATGCAAGTATTAATAATAGTTACACAACTATCACTTTTTTATTTATTTAAAAGTTAAATAAACATATTTAATATTATAATATTTTTGTCTATTTTGATTTCAATAATATGAATTAATCATTTAATATTTTTAATAATTGAAAATAAATTGTAATTTTTTAGCCAATAAAATTATATATTGATAAATATAAATGTACATATAGTTGACCAAAAAAAATATATGTACCAAATTTTAGAAGCTTGGGTATTTTAGTCAATATATTACTAATTCTAATCCATTCCAATATATAACCAAAAAAAATAATTTTTATTCTCATACTGATTCTTATGTTCAACTAAATAATGGAATATCATTTTGATTCCTGTTTCAATTCCATTTCATCTTTTATCCTATTATGATTCTAATTCTATTTCGCAAATTAAATGCCCCCTCCCCTTAGGCTCTTTTGAGATGTTTATTTTCTCAGAATTCCAAGGCAAGTTTCCATAAGATCAAGTCTTTTGGAACGAGTAATTAGATTATTTTGATTACAAATATCCATATTCTTTTCAAAATCCACAATATTATTTTTTCTTTAGATTGAACCTTATAGGAATGGTTAGGTTTGTAATATTTATGTCGTCTTTCATATCAAATTTTGACTTTTATTGGTCTTGGTAATATTTAAGGAGGGACATTGCATATTAAAATGTTGCCGAAGATATTGCTTATATGTGTTAAACACAATATAGTGGAAAATGTAACAATTCTCAACTTTTATTCTACTCGGTTCATGTTGGATACTTATGATATAAAATGACAATTAAATATTTGTTGTTACATGAAGTCATGCATAAGATTATAACCTTAGTTCTTTTTATAGCGTTCCTATGAACTTATCCATAATATTTGTTACTTGTGTAATTATGAAGTATTGGTGTTGCGTCCCATTTACCAATAAAAAAAATATATTCGGTTCTAGATCCTTTGAATTTGAATGTTCATGAGAAAATTGGCTTCACAATGACATAGTAAATATTTATACTTAGTTAGTTATTGTTAATACTTTACAAAACTTAATATTAACATGTGTATTTTCTATTTCATTCTATATTTCAATCAAGAGAGCATTCCAAGTATATAATACATCTAAAGGATCAAACTTATATAGACCAAATACCTTGATTTATAAATAACCTAAACTACATGAAAGGATTATTTTTTATTTGTTAATTATAGATTATTTATTCTAGGTTTTTTGTATCTTTTTCTATTTGTATAAAGTGTCCTAGATAGTATTTCTATATATATTAATATATTAGTAAAATTATTAAATAATTTAACGTTAGGTCATTTTTCATTAGAAGGGTACACCAATTGCATATAAATTAGAGTTTATTTATGAATTTTAGTTTTGGGTTATGTATGTAAAATCTGTATATTCTGTGTCGCCTATAATTCTATTTTTATGAATAGAATTCAAAAAGAGTAAATAAATTTTAATTAAAATATCACGAGGAAATCTTTTACCACTTAAAAAGTGAAGAGCTATGCATAGTGACGTTATATGTAACCCTTGCTACTGTGGCTGGGGCACCATGTTTGATATCACTTTTTAAGTGACCAAACCTCTGTCTCATTTATGTATTATAGCTCGTGATCAAAATTTGTTTCTATAATTACCAATCAATTTAATCTAATGGTTAAAAACGAACACAACCATTTCGATAGAATTGGCTATTGTAGATATATACTAAAATGACATTAGCTTTTAAGAAAATATATTATATTTTTCAATATATCTTATATAAAGTACTCAAATTTCTTTCAAATAAAATATTTCCTTCCTTTTATTCCTTTTTTGGTAAGATAGATCCATTAATTGAACATGGGATACAAAAAGAGTTGCAAAAGTATGATATAAGTTTAAACTATTTAAAAGTTTAAACTCGTCTTAATTATATTAGATTAACAATATTCATAGCTAAAGCTAGCTTGAGGTAATTCAAAATTAAGATGTGATAGACATTTATAAATGTAACAGATGTTAAAATAAACCATAATGAAATTTTCTAACTGGGAAATTTGAAATTTTGCATAAGAACTGACCTTTGAAAATGAATAATATAAAGACGAAGGTTGATACATACATGAATTTGCAACTCTTATTCATTTTTTTTTTCCATAAGAACTAAGTTTACGGTAATATAATACTTAGTGTTTATAATCACTTATTCTTTAGTCTTAATATTCATTTTATACATCTGAAAATATCATATGATGACAACATATGTTTACTATTTAACAATTACGTGAAATGAAGAAACTATTTATTAAAAGTTATGGTAATCAAATTAATTAATTAATCACATAGAAACCAAAACATTTTTTGTGGCTAAAACTATTTTTGTACTTTGATAGTTATAATCTTGAAACCTTGTTCTTATCTCTTATATCACTACCAAACTTATTATTTCCCTATCTTCTCTCTTCATTCTTCTTCACTTAGTTCTAGGTATAGTTTAAAATAATATATTATCAAATTTCGAGATGTTACGAGGTCATTTATGTGTTAAAAAATAATTTTGAGGTTAATTTTTGCAAGTTTTAATAAAAAATCATGATAATTTTTGATGATATTTCGATAAAAATTATATTCTCAGTGAAATTTTGATGAAAATGATATTTTTAATAATTTTTGATGCCATTTTGATGCAAGTTTGATCAATTTCGATGCGATCAATTTCGATGCAATTTTGATGATATTTTGATAAAAGTGATATTTTCAGTAATATTTCAATAAAGTTGTATTTTTGATAATTTTCGATGCAATTTCAATGATATTCGATGAAAGTGGTATTTTTGATAATATTCGACAGAATTTTGATATAATTTGATAAAGTGGTATTTTTGATAAAATATTATTAAAAATATAAATTTCATTCTAAATATTATCAAAAATACATAAATGGTCTCATAACATCTCGAAATTTGCTGTACAGAGAATAGAGAATTTTTTTCTCTTATTTCGATTAAAGTGGCTCAGCTCTCTCACTATCTCTTTTTCTCTCTGTCACACGTGAAGTATAGTTATTGTGCTTGTAGTAGATGAGTAGCCACTGCATAGATAATAAAGAGCATTTTTTTTTCTTATTTTATTAGAGAAATGTAAACCTTATTGGGCTCAACTAACCATTCAATTAGTTATGAGCCATATGTGAGCTAGTCATGAGACCTTATAGATCCAAGTAGTCTAAACTTTGATGGGCCAATTACCTACATTCATAATTAACTCTTAATAATGACTTAGCCTTATCTATTAATATTGGGGTACTCCATTATAGACCTAATATTGTGCTCTTAGACAAAATATCATATTTTTTATTTGAAGCTAATTAACACTTTAAATAACTTGATCTATTTAGTGTATACTATACTTGCAAATATACCCCCAGTGTAATGTTGTACTAGTGATATGAAATTACTGTATTACCTTTCTAATATATTTTTACTTTTGAGTTGCCATTTTTCATCTAATAAATAATAATTAACTGCAATATTTATAACTGCCCATACAAATACAGTTAAATTCACAAAGTGAATGGTGCATAGTTTTTTTATTATCCAAGTTCTTGAAAAAACTCAAAGTGACATTATATATATGATATCAAAATCATGAAGGACATTTTTATTAATTTACAAATCTTATTTTCCAAAATATCGGAGTTCGAATTATGGAACGAAACTAGTTCTTTAGTAAGTTACAAAAATAAAACTCATGAAAGCAAGTCAGATACTCACTAGGATTAAGGTAATCTTACAATAGTGCTAGATTAGTGAAAGATAGAATATTGAGTTATGACACTTAACCTCAAATTCTATTTTTACTTGGTCTAGTTCAAGGCATTTATAACTTTCTTATAACATACTAGTATTTCTACCCGAAGTCAAAAACTTCGATGATTGGAGACTTTATCAATCTCATTGAAATAGACAACACTATATTCTGTGACAAAATAAAGTATTCTATCTTTATTTGTAGAATGCGAACTTTTATTTAGACATAATGAAATAAAGAATTTAGTCTCCCATATGTAAACACTTCACACAAATAATTCTTTATTACTTATTATTAGCCATAAAAACTTTTAGACATTTGTAAAATAGAAAAATATAAACATCACATGTATATAATTGGGATATAATATAGAATTTATTAACACTTATATCCAATAAACATTGTTTAAAATATCTAACAAAGAAACTGTGTTTTAGGGCATATTCCCAACATCTCATCACTCACAACCTCCTCCATTCCATTATTTTGTACTCTTTTTGAGAATATTTATCTATTCCTTCTCTACATTCAATTAAGTGGATTCTATCTTTATTTTTTTCATTTTTATTATGGAATTCTCAATGTTTTGTACAACTTATAATTATATTGTGATAGTTACTCTATGGATGATGACAATGATAATTATGATCTCTTATGTAATAATTTTTATAGGAATTTTTCTAGACCTCATTGCTCTTATATTGTTTTGAAATTTTTTGGTGTTGAATGGATGAGAAATCGTATCGTTGTGGTATAATAGGGTGTTATTTATTGGCAATGAGATGAGGTTATTAGTAAAGTTATAGGATGAGTGATGGTTTTCTATAGTCTAGGATATGGTTACGAGGTGATTTTATGAATAGACTATGATGATTTAAGCATGAATATTGTCTTAGTTGTGGATTATTTTGCATTAGTAGGTGGCTAATGATGATAGTTATTCTCTTGAATGGAATATGGTGTAGTATTGAATTGAGTATTTATTAGATTATGCAGGCTGAACTATAGTGCATCTAGGAGAACCATTATGTGAAATTTTTGTGATGTTTAATTGGATAATCTAATGTATTGATGGAGAAATATTATGTATTTTTCTTTTGGTTTGTTCCATGATTTTTGTAGGTATCCAATGGCTCATAAAATAAAGGCACTAACACTTTCTTCTTCAGCTTTTGATTCGAAGAAATTTATCTTAATAGCTTCTCAACATTATACTCGAGGCTTGATCAACTATAATTTCGAAGATGGGACTTGAGACCAGTCTTGAAAAATTTCCCCAATTTGATAGAGTCATCATTATATGTCGATGGCAGAAGTTTTGCAAAAATCCAGGTTGGAGCATTTCTCCAGTTGTTAGGGACTTCTATGCCAATGTATATGAGCATGAAAGGAACCAAATGAATATGAGAGGGAAGGTGATAACTTTTGACAGTCATGCTATTAACCACTTCTATGAACTTCTTGATATTGAAGATGATGCGTACCAATAGTATGTAGCAAATATTGAGATTTTAGATGAGGTGATGGCAATGATTGTACATCCTAGGGCTGAGTGGACTTTAACTTCCAATACCTTCACATCTTTGAAGGCTAAATATTTGAAGAATGATGCTAAAATATGGATCTATTTCATCAATACTCGAATGATCCTAAGCAAGGATGTGAGTGATATCACTAAAGACAGGGCCATACTTATGCACTGTATAATGAAGGATAAGTCTATAAATATGGAGAAAGAGATTGATACCTTTATCATTGTTGGAGTCTGGGGTGTTAAGGAGGGAATTTTGTTCCCTACTATTATCAATTTGATGTGTTAGACTACCAGAATTACATAGAAACTTCATAAAGGGGATAGTGGTTCCTAAAGATTCTTTAGATAAGGGAATAATTCTTCAGTTGAAGGATAGAGCCGCTACTTTCATAACTGGTTCATCGAGTACTACTACTCCAGCTAATTCATTTATATTATTCTCTAAACTAATTAACATGGCTACTGTATATAAAAATATGAGTATTACTATAACCAAAGCATATAAACTATAGAATAAATTCAAAGACTATCAACAGTACTAATTATCCATCAAAACTATACCAATCGAAATTCATAATCTTTATAGAAGATGGAAAATAAGTCAAGATTGACTCAAAACAGAAAAATGAAGACACTTTTTTTAGACTCAAAAACAAAAACACACGTAAGAAAACTAAAAGAAAATACAAAGCAAAACAAAAACAAATGCAGAAAATTACCCATCTCCCACAAATAATCTATACATTGTCCTTAATATAAAAAATAAGTATAAAGTAAAGAAAAGATAGAAAACTCCCTAGCCCAGTTTAGGGGTGGTGTCATTTGTCATCTTCCTCTCATCTCTTCCAGAATAAGGTGTGGTCGGGAAATACTACGTATTATCCCTATTTGAATACCATCAATCTGAATATCTGCTCGACCGTCTAAAAGTAGTTGGCATTGTACTCAACACCATCTGGTATTGGCCTTAAGACAATCTAGAAAACCAGATATAGTCATTGGTGCAATAGAGAGACTATGAGAAAACCAAGCCACAACGGGAGAAATCCTAATCTCATTTATGGCTGCCAAAGGAGAGTTACATAATGTTGTAAACGTGCAATCAAGGAGAAGCAAGAACTTCTTTCGAATTTTGCTGTTCATTTTTTATTGGGAATCAAGAAGGTGCTTACATATCAGATCATTCAACGGACTCCAAAAAATAGAGAGAATGGTGAATTGTCATAAAGTGCTTTTAGATTTAATCTAAACTAAGATTCATAAATTGATTTATATTAGATCCCTGATCCTTTACATTATTTTGTAAAGTTTTAAGAAATATCTTAAAATTCCAATTCAACTGCATTCTGAATTTATTTACAAAACTACAGTAATTAGTTTTCATAATTTTTTTTTGAAATTAGATTTTGAATTACTAGTATATACTATTTTGCGTGTATAGTCATTAGAGAGTACTTAAACTTAATGATTCCTTTTTAATTTAGTCCTTATAGGAATATAATATATTAGGTTAGAGAGAAATTTTTACATAATAATGGAAGAAACTTGTAGATAATTAAGCCTAATTAGGTAATAAATTTATTTGTTTTAAATAATTAGAAAAAGGTAAAAAACACAAGTAAGGATTGGGTGAGCTTGTAACACTAGGCGTTTCTTTTCTTTATTTTTTTCCTTAAAATCTATATGTATTTTACTTTTATTTTCTTTTTAAGTTTAATTTTGCTTTATTTACATGTTTGAATAGTTTTAGGATTAGTTCAATTTTAATACTTAGTATATAATTAGTAAGCCATTAGTAGATTCAATACTCTTTACTTTCCTTATATATATATATATATATATATATATATATATATATCATCTATGACTATATGCATTTGCACGAGTGTATGTGACTACCTATTTACGTAATTTTATACTTTCACAAACTATTAAACAAAAAACTAGGGAAGAATGCTCCTGGGAAAAAAGCGGAGAGAGACATTAAATTTTAATCAAAAATTGATGGTCGGTTTAGTAGGTCCGAAAAAATTGACCAAACCGATTAATACTTACTCTTATTTGATATGAAAATTGTTGAAACTTTTATTTGGATCTCAGAGTTAAGGTATGAGATTTGAAGTAAGAACAACCTCTTGTCTTGGATCTGCAATTTAGAAATTGAAGTTAAGGTTTAAGATTTGGAAATTTTTATGTTTAAAGAATTAGAACCGATGTGTTTAAAATAATAACGACGGACGGAAATATTTTTTTTTTCCTTTGTAAACTAATAACGAAATTTAAAAACGTGGCATGATTTTATTTGCGAAATAGGAGAACACTGCAAAAGATAAGACTTTTATCTATACAAAATATTTTCCTTTGTGTAAGTAAAATATATGTAAGTGATATTACTAGTTTACATATTGGATTTATAAATAATGCTTTTTACTTACACATATTTTGGAAGGAATTTTTCCCCCAAAAATTTTGCTTTGGCTTCATTTCTTTTCAGCCTAAAGTTAAAATTTTTATTATTTTTTGTTAACGTGGTAAATGATGTGGCATTTATACTAATTGTTTTCTTTTTTTTTTTTTTTTTTTTTTTTNTGCACAAGTTGTTTGTTTTATAATGTTTCCATGTTAGTGTGCACTTTGTGCTTTAATAATTTGATTTTCTTTTTCTTTTTCTTTTTTTTTTTTTTTTTTACATTTTGCCCACTTGTATAATAAATAGATGTATATTATTTTGTAGTAGTAATATTTTATTATTAAACTGCCACGTGTATAAACGCATGGTGACATGGACGCTGACAGTGAAAATTTTGCTACATAAGCATCTACACTGCAAAGCTCAATTTTCTTATCTTCTCTCTCCAAGTCCCAAATCTCTCTCTTTGTCGTGAGCTCCGTCTCAGCAGCAGAGCATCTCATTCTTTCTGCCCTCAGTCACCTCCCACTCTCAGACCTCTCTCCTCCCTCTTAGCTCTGCCCTCATTATCTCGGCCTCGCTCGCACTCAGATCTCGCTCTTTATCTCTCTTTCACACTCTTAGCTATGCCCTCTCATTCATCGTTTTCTTAGCTCAGAAGCTCCTTGAAGTGGCATGGGTCGATGGGATTGACATTTGTTTGCCCAGAAGTCATAGTGAGGCTTCTTCACCTTCATCTCTTATTTACAAAATTTATGGGCTTTCTTTTTCCAATGTGTGTATATATTTGGGGATTTTTGCTATAGTTTCCCCCCCCCAATTCTGTTTCAATTGGCCCTGATTGCTTTTATACCTTTAAACTATTTTTCTGATACTTTCTGATTTGGAATTTCGCAAATGCCGAGCTCTAGCAATTGGGATAACATCTATACTTTCATTATTTCTTCTTTATTTTTTATTTTTATTTTTCTTTTTTATCGTAGAAACTCATATTTTGATTATAACTATTTTTAATTCTGTCAATCACTCCTATTTTCTTTTTCAATTATGATGTGAGGAAGTTTACTCATATTACACTTGCAAAAGATGGCATGAAAATTTTTTCTCTCAAAGTTGCTTGATACGAAATACTTAACTTGGTTAATTTATGGTTGTTCTTGTCAATAAATCTTATGTGCTATAACATTTCTCTACAGATTCTTTGTTTGCTGGGATTGAGAAAGATAGGGAAGGTGCCTTTAGCATTTACAGATCAAGAGTCCATTGGGCAAAAAGTCTTCATGGTATGATAAGTGGTCATTATATATGTTGAAGGCGTGTGCAAAATCTATTCTAATACGTGTTCCCCTAGTTACCTGGTAATTTCTAAGTAGAACTTATCAAGATGATATGGTTATTTTGCTTTTTGGTTTTTGAAAACAAATTGAGTACAAACAGTTTGGTATACCAGAATCTAGAAAATGAGATATTTGGTACTTGAATAGTAATGAAATTTGTTTTGGTTTATAAGATATTTTGAGAAACAAAGGGGTATTTTTTGAGTATGTTTGGGAGAAGGAGAGGAAATAGGACAGAGATTTGATGGAAAATAGGGAGGATAGGACAAGAAAGAATTAAGATTGGCCAACAAAGATGATGATAGTGTTCAAAGGTGGCTGATATATATAAAGATTGATGGAGGCTTGTGGTTATGGTGATTAGACAAAAAATATAGTGCTAATTTGTGCTATTGATAAGAAACCCCCTAATATTGTCCTACAAACGACCAAGTGTTCTGTTTTTAATGTCTTTTAATTTATTTTTTCTTTGTTTTATTGTACTTTTATTTTCTTCTCCTTTCCTCCTCTCTTTTTTAGCTTCTACTTTGTTTCTGGTTTTCAGCTAACTTTGATTGAATTATGTCAGTTCTTCCAGATGATATGCGCAAAAACAATCAGAGTTGATGAACTAAAAGACATGAAACTTGGAATAGCCATAATTCTATGTAAGTTAGAGAAGATATTTCCTCCTTCGTTCTTCACCATCGTGGTACATCTATGTGTGCATTTACCAGAGCAAGCTTTATTAGGTGGACCAGTTGCTCCAAGATGGATGTTCGGGTTAGAACGTCAGATAGGTATGTACAAGGGGTCTGTTAGAAATCCAGCACGTCCAGACGGTTCAATTGCTGAAACTTGTGTGGTCGATGAGGCTATGACATTTCTCTCATGATATGTTTCTAATGTAGAGATGCGATTCACAAGACCTGTTCTCAATTGGGATGAACCTTCTCCAAATCACCAATTTTGGGTGTTTAATACCAAGGTCCGACCGTTAGGTGCACCACATATTAGCTTACCACATATTAGCTTATAAGGACATTGGAGACACATGTTGCATTGGTATATACTACATAATTGTGCTGATGACCTCTAGGAGTATTTCGAGTAAGTATTGGCCATTGTTTCATTTTTAATTGTAACAATGACTTTTATACTCTCTTATGAAATAATTTAAAATTTCAAAATTACAATGAGCATAAAACATTGTTGGAGGAAAGGGGTCTTTCTGAATTGCAGGTGATTGCGAGACAAAAAGAGGAGTTTCCGCCTTAATTTAAAACTAAGGTAACAACAATCATATGTGTCTGTCATGTTATTAATTTTTGGATTGATAAACACTAATTGCTCTACTTATATAGATATCTCAGATAGGAGTACAAAAATCTCCTGTTTTCACTGACGGTTTATATTCCTTATCACAAGGACCACTGGAATGATATACAAGCTATCGTAGTTGTATTGTAAATGGTGTTTGATTTTGTTGTAGACTGCGTGATGATGCGTTCCAAACACAATGTTCTGGGGTTTGTACTGAGAGCATGATAACAATGACATCATATACTATGGTGTCCTTCATGAAATCTTACAATTATCATTCCTCTTTGATCGAAAAGCATGGCTATTTTGTTGCAAGTGGTTTAACTTAAAGCCTGATAGTAGTTCAGTTGTCGTAGAGCATAATTTAACATCAATCAATACAGCCACAAATTGGTATGATGATGATCCCTTCATTATGGCGACACAAGCACAAGTGTTTTACCTTAGTGATATGAAGCGGGGTGTAAATTGGCAAGTTGGTCAAAAAGTAAATCATCGTGGTATTTATGATATTCTTGAAACGACAGAAAAAGCTGATGAGTCATTGAATAACGAAGTATTTCAAGAAGAGTCAACTGAATTGCCACCTTTTCAACTAATTGAGGAGGTGATTGAAAGTTCATCATTAATTCGACGAGATGTTGAACCATTAACCATCCCCGGTGAGCTTGTTATGGAACTGAACATCAACAACCATGACCTGTTGATTAATGATAATGATGATGATGATGATGTTGAAATTGATTACGAAGAGGATGGTTTTTATGATAATGGAAATCTATTTTTCAATAATGAAGAAGTTTATTATGATGATGAAGATGATTTAGACTCAGATGATAACAATGATGCATATTTTGATGATGATGCATCTTCTTAGTCTAGTATTTTGTTAGTAAATTTCTTATTCAGTTCTCTAATTTTATTTTACCAACTTTAAAAATACATATTTAATTGTACAATTCTTAATGCTTATTATTCAATAATCAGATTTATTCATCATGGCAATTGGTCGACGAGGCAAACACGGAGGATGCCATGGCAGTTCTGCTACTCAAGGTAGGCGTGGTGGTTCCGCTATGCCAGATGGGCGTGGCATTTTACTACTCAGGGTGGGCGCAACGGTTATGCTACTCATGGGTAGTTTGGTGGATCCACTTCTTTGGGTGGATTGAGTGATTCCACTAGCCTTTTTACTTCTCAGCAGAGGAGGGACGATCCTCCATCTTCACAGGCACCTTTTTCTTCGACGGCAGGTATAATCTTTATTATTATTATTTTTTTTCTACTATAGCTTTATTTTTTATTTTTTTCTAAAGGGTTTTTATCATTTATGTATTTTTCATATAGACCCTAGTGTCACCACAAGTACGGCTGTACGTGGGCCTACTTGTGGTAAGAAGACCGTTCTTCTTGCCAAGTCTGCTACAGGTGGAAATTTGTCTGTCACCTTTGACGCCTTGTGTTGCCAACCCATTTGTGTCAATGCTGAGAGGTTTAATAATGAGATTGGCTATATTGTGAGCCATCACAACATTTTCCACCATAAGGAATGGAGACTAGTGCCTGAGAATGAGAGGGCACCATTTCGAGAGTATCTTTTGGTAAGTTAATATCTTACCTTCTAAATTTTTTTATATATCACTAATTTAATGTATAATTACAGGAGAATTTTGATATTAATTTGCGTAACAAAACAACGCTAAGTGTATTGATGAGAGCAAATGAGGAAGGTGTGGAAGGGCCACAAGTACAAGCTCTATACCTATTTCAAGGATATTTGAGGAAAGGACGACATTGAGATGGCTAAGAGGACACCCCACCCAGACTTGAAGAAAGAACAGCAAAAGGATTGGGAGATGTTGTGTGACCATTGGAGTTTTGAGAAGTTTAAGGTAATTATTTGATTATGTTTTCTTTATTGAATTCATGTTCCAACTTAACTAATGAATTTTTATTGTTTTATTAACTAGGAATGGTCGGTAAAGAACATTGAGGCACAATCAAAAAGGAAGTGGGAGTCAAGGGACGAGTTAGTGTCGACTCCACGGCATTACATTCGACGTGGAGAGTCGTTGACATTGGCAACTGGTCAAATTGAGACTTGGCGACAGTACATTATGACCCCAATAAGGGATGGATTAGCCCAGATCTTGAGTCGTTCTATGTAAGTAAATTTTGAGTTTTGCATTTCATAGATGTATAAAATTTTTTTTTAAATCAAGCTAATTAATGTATAAATTTCAATATAGAATCATATGATGGGTTTGAGGGCGGAACACACTCCTGAGGTCTTGTCCGATAAGGAGATCATGGAACGTGTTCTAGGGTGCCATTTTGTTTCACTTAGGAGGGTGGGGCTAGTCTCCTAGCGGTTCAACTTCCACATCTGATATGGATTCTAGTGAACCTCAACGCCCGACGTATGATGAGCTCACTGAGTGCCTTACTAGCACACAACAACAGCTTTTTGAGGTTGTGCTGGGACTCGATGAGTGTCATGAGTACTTAATCTTATGCCACCTCCTAGATTTAACACAACCGTCTCGGATCAGAATTCAGGTCCTATGACTCGCATTCCGCCTACTACTAACATATTTTTGAACATGAGGATGATTGTTAGGAGTCGTTTGTTTTAGCAGTTTTATTGTATTATTTTTAATGTTGTACTTTCGACTATGGTGATAGTTGTTATGACTTGTCTGTACTTTAGTAGTCTTGTAATGTTGTATTAAATATCTATTAAAACTTGGTTTATGTGCTTTTTAATTGCCTTTTATGAAAAATTATTAGCGTTTTATGAATATATGATACTAAATGTTGTCATCTATATTTTGAATTAATATGAAAATTATGATTTTTTTTAGTAAAAAGATGAAACTTTTATCTACCCATATAACTTTTACCTACATAAAAATTCAATTTAATGGCACAACCAGAGTGTGACATGTGGCATGACTAGAGTGTGACACATGGCACTGTCCGAGCGTGACATGTGATGCAGCCTAAGCATGACAGGTGGCATAACTAATTGTGACGCGTTTGCCAGATCGTGACATGTAGCTTTACCGAAATAGGACACGTGGCACTAACCAAATCTCAACATTTGGCATTATCAGATCGCGACACGTGACATAATTAGATTGATACACGTGACATCCATCTTATCATGACACGTGGCACCCACTGATTACAGGATGTGGCACTACTAGAACGTGCCATGTGTCTATGTCTTATGATGCCAAATTTACACGTAAGCGCCATATCAAAATCCATGTCATCATCTTTGTCATCGGAGTCTAGTCATCCTAGTAGGCCCTGGTTATTATTTATACATCTCTCTCTTATAGTATGTGTAGGTAAAAGTGTTCTCCTATCTATTGTAGGTTTTTACTTACACATAAATGAGTAAGTAAAACCTTAATTTCTTGTAGGGAAAGGAACACACAAAAGAGTAAAGTGATTTCAATCTTCAATTTTCATTTTCTTATTAGAATTCTATTTTCCTATACACTTCAAAAAATAAAAAAAAACATAAATAAAGTGATTTTCTAAAACTGATTCTAATTATTATTATTATCATTAAAAAAACCACTACAATTAGAGACAAAAAAACACGGATTCTAACATCAAAATAGAAGGAAAAATAGAAGAAAGAAGAGAAATAGAATAGTAAAAAGAGGGAAAGAGAGTCATTTAAGAGAAAGATCAGAGAATTAGAGAGAAGAGAATTCTAAAGAGTGAATATCTGAATAATTGTATTTCATAAATTAAGTTCGAATTGATTCCTATTTTCCCTTCTTATTTATTTCGTAAATAAGATGTATTTCATAATTAGTTGTTAGTTTGAATCTGTTAGGGCTTGTTTGATAACACTTATTTACACGGTTTTTTTTAATTAAAAAAATGAAAATACTTTTAAAAAACATATTTGGTAAAACTACTTTTGTTTTTTTTTTTTTTAAATTTAAAAACAGTTTTTTTATAATTTTGAAAACAAAAATTTATTATTTTCAAAAAATTTTTTAAAAATATTTTTGTAAAGCCAATATCAAAATTCAAATATATTTAGACTTACATCACTATTTCTCTTAACATTTTCTCTTCTATCAGAGTATTGGTATCTCTCCCATTTCTCTCTCATCCTTTGTAAAAGTGATATTTTTCTAAATAAGTTTCAAAAATTTCCCAATTTATTTCGAAAATATCAATTTTCAAAGTTTATTTTGAAAAATACTAACTTTAAAATTTGTTTAGATAAATACTAGTTTTTCTATCTCCTCATTCTCTCCACCGTATTTTCTTTATTGCTTTCTCTTCTAATTTTCACTTTTAAAAGTAAAAAGTACTATTTACTAAATATCTTTTTATTTTTTATTTCAAAACAAAAATAATAATAAAAACATCATTTACCAAACAATTCTAAGTATACCAAAATTTATGCAAATTTTTTAATACTATATATACCATATAAATTGTTATTATTTAATTAATTTATTAAAATTTATGATAAATAAAATAATTATATTATCCAATTGAATGTTACAAACTAACTCGCATGTTACACAAATTGATATTAAAAATTTGATAAAAATTTAAGAATTCAAGCTTTATTTTTCACGTACACTTCCAAATTAAAAAAAAAAAAAACACAAAGGACCTGATTTTCTTTACTCAGCTCTAGTTTTCTATGATTTGTTCAAAAAAATAAAAAAAATAAAAAAACAAGTGCCGGGGAGGGTGGGGGGACAGAATCACATGGAGACCAACACAACCCCATTCACTTGAGAAATTAGGTTAAATATGCTCCGTAATACCCTTATTTTGGCCCATATGCATAAGTTAAAAAACATTTGAAAAATATATTTGCGGACGAAAATATCCTTACTAATACCTAAGAGAAAATATGCATCTTCTCTCAGAAACTCCTCATTTCTCTGTCTCTCTCTCTCCAACTCTCTCTTTCGTCTCCTTCTCTGAAGAGCCAATAACCCATCGTGTCGTTAACCGAGGAAGACGAAAACTCGTCGTGCCGTCTATCGTAAATCTCTCTCACTGTTTATGATTACATTGAGTAAAATGAGTCCCCAAAAGAAGATAAGCAAAATATGATTTAAGGGTTTTATTTTTTTTTGAATTTAGGACATTTGTAGTAGAAGACGATTTAGAAATTTTTGACTTCATTCCGACATTTTTTCGATGCATTTTCGATTAGCTGGTCTAAATTTTCGATCATATTTCGATAAGTATAGCTGAAAATAGTACCGAAAAATCACGTGCAGTTCGATGATATTCGATGGTATTTTGACGTGTTTTCGATGGTATTTCGACTGTGTTTCGATTTACAGAGTCGAAATTTCGATACCTTTTCGATGATATTTTAAAATAGGTAAAATAAACTTTCGATGTTATTTCGACTGTATTTCGATGAGGTTTTGATGAATAGTGCTGAAATTTCGATACATTTTCGATGACATTTTAAAATAGAAAATAAGGCGGCTCTAAATTTTCGATGTTAGTTCGACTATTTTTCGATGACAGTTCGATGATATTCGACGTGTTTTCGATGGTATTTCGACGTATTTTCGATGGTATTTCGACTGTATTTCGATTTACAGAGTCGAAATTTCGATGACAGTTCGATGATATTCGACGTGTTTTCGTTGGTATTTCGACGTGTTTTCGATGATATTTCGACTGTGTTTCGATTTACATAGTCGAAATTTCGATACCTTTTCGACGATATTTTAAAAAAGGTAAAATAAATTTTCGATATTATTTCGACTGTGTTTCGATTTTATTTCGATGAGGTTTTGATGAATAGTGCTGAAATTTCGATACATTTTCGATGACATTTTAAAATAGAAAATAAGGCTGCTCTAAATTTTCGATGTTAGTTCGACTGTTTTTCGATGACAGTTCGATGATATTCGACGTGTTTTCGATGGTATTTCGACGTGTTTTCGATTGTATTTCGACTGTGTTTCGATTTACAGAGTCGAAATTTCGATACCTTTTCGATGATATTTTCAAATATGTAAAATAAACTTTCCATGTTATTTCGACTGTGTTTCGATTTTATTTCGATGAGGTTTCGATGAATAGTGCTGAAATTTCGATACATTTTCGATGAAATTTTAGAAAATAAGGTTGCTCTAAATTTTCGATGTTAGTTCGACTATTTTTCGATGACAGTTTGATGACCTTTTCTAGTAGCTAGTAGTTAATCTTTTTTCGATTGTTTTCGATCAATTTTCGATTCCATTTCAACGTGCTCTGTTTTTCGATGATTTTCGATGGACAATTTCCACCTCCTGGCTATTTGTTCTCATTTGAGATAGTTTCTGTAAGATTTTTCGATGACAATCGAAATCTCGTCAAAATCAAAATGATCGAAATTTCGATCACTTTTCCACTTATTTCGATGCGTTTCAACTATATTTCGACGTAGTTTAGATGATTTTGATATATGCTAAATTTATAAAAATTTTGTCTAAATTGCTTTGTTCCTCTTATGCCGAACCAAAAGTCAAAGCTCCTTGTACCTTTTGGAGAACACTTTCCTGGAAGGGTCACTATAAAATGAACAACGGCGATGTCGAAGAATAAGGAGAGATTTGAGAAGTATGATTTGTTAGAGAGGACAATGCAGTGTCCGTTTAAACAGTTTTTTCTTGTTCCTCCAATGCAAGCATCAGGAGTACTTATACACTAACTATTGTTGAGGAAGGTGAAATCCAAAAACCCGGCGGAGTTACAGTTTTTCATTGGGGATAGCAACTTGAGATTCGGGCTTGGTGAGTTTGCGTTGATAACGGTGTTAAACTTTGGCAAAGATCTAGACGTTGTGAAGTACAAATCTATGTCTAGTAGCATGAAGCTCAGGGAGACATACTTAAATAATGCAGCTAATGTGAGATCCGGTGAATTAGAAGCTGCATTTCTAAATTGTGAGGAGAAGGAGGATGTATGGAAGTTGGGTTTATGCTACTTGGTAGATGAGCTCTTGATGGCACAGGAGTCAAACACCAAGATTATGATGGATATGCTCTCTTTTGTGGAGAATGAGCAGGATTTCTTTAATTATCCATGGGGAAGGCGATCTTACGAGAGAACGTTTCCTAGTTAGAATAAGGACATGATGCATCAGAGGGAAAAGCTACCTTCAGAAGATGAAAAAGAATAAGAAGGCGAAAGGAAGCTAAATACACAGTGTATGGGTTTAGCATTGCTTTACAGTACCTACAAGTTGCCCGATTGTGGCCCTTTCCACTGCAACGGCTACAATGGCGTTGCATTATGATCTTCTCCCTTTTTAACTTTGTACGTTTTATTTTCGGCCGGCCAGCCTTTGGTTTATAAGGAGGTGGTTCCACCATACGTCTGCTAATATCATCAGGTACATCCCATTCTTCTTCATTTTCCACTGGATATATAGTCTCTGCGTATGAGCACAGCCATGAGTCAACTGTATAATACCAGGAACATAAGGAATATAGATTGATGCGTCGACTAAGAGTAGCCGCCAATGCATGCGTACATGGCAGACCTGTAAAATCAAACCTCCTACAATTACAAGTCTTTATCTGTAAGTTAACTTGACCGTCTCTGTCACCGTCTATGACATAAAACTTATAGTGGCTGAGAGGCTGAACAATCAAAATCTTCGCAGCCTCAATACGGTCCTCCAATTTCTTCTCAATCTTTTTTGGTAATGGTTTATTGGATTCCATTGCCAATGTTCGTCTTTCAAAAAACCAAGTTTGTAGTGTATACCTCAGAAACTCCGCCAAAGTTGTGATTGTATACTTCCGTGCATCTCTACTAGTGTTATTAAAGCTTTCAGCGTTATTACTTGTCATGATGTTGTAACGAATGACAGAGAAGTTTGCACGGCTCCATTTCTCAATGCCTATTTGTTCTAAATAATTAGCAATGGCTTGATCCTTGACCTTTATCTTCTCAAAATGATGAAGAAAGTCACTCATCCGATAGGATTTTGCCGCCAAGAAGTACTCACTGTGGCAATGTTCAGTCTTGAATTTTGCTTAGATATTCATACCAATATAATGTATGCAAGCTCCATGGTGTACTTCAGGGAACACAGTCGACAATGCATTCGTAATACTTAGGTGTCGATCCGATACGAAGACTAAGTTCTCAACGTCTCCAATTGCTTCCTTTAGTTTCACGATAAAATACATCCAGGAGTCGTTGTTTCTCTGAGTCGACTACTCCAAATGCAACAAAATACAACTGCCTGTTTGCATCTTGTGCAATCGCAGCCAGCATTGTCCCTCCACAGTTTGTTTTTAAGAAGGATCCATCCACACATAGCACAGGACGACATACTGTTCTAAAGCCCCGAATAGATGCACCCACCGACATGAAGAAATACTTGAAACATCCCATCTTATCGGTCTCTAAATGCGTGACTGTTCCTGAATTAGTCTTCTCTAACATATATAGGTAAGATGACAGCTTTTGATATGAACCATCCACTGTTCCCCTCACATACAGAAGTGCTTTTTCCCTACATCTCCATGCCTTTTCATATGTCATGTTAATCCCATAGTCTTTAGAGAAATCGTCGATTATTGATCGAGGAGCATAATTAGGGTTGGCTGGATTTGTGTACTTTCTCTTAATGCAATGTCCAATAACCCATGGTGCTGCTTGTCTGTTGTCCTTATGCCTTATTGCCAACGAACATGTGTGTTCAGGCACATATTTTCGCATCTCAAACATGTCAGATTGCTCCACCTTTCTAGCTCGCAACCGCCACGTACAATTGTCGTCTATACATGTTATAAACCAACAGTCTTTGCCTGACTTTTTTACCTTGAACTAAAAATTGCACTTCATTGCATGCAAGTGCAGCTTCAGCTTCAAAACTTCCTTATTCTCAAATAGCTGACCGATCACGATTTTCATTGAATTAGAAGATCCAACTGACAAGTTGTTAGGTGTTCCCTGTGGCAATTCTCCATATGAAAACAAGAGAGCACTCCACTTCGCTTCATTATCTACTATTCTTACTCTACGCACTCGACTACTTGAAGTCTCTGTTGTTGTCCCTGGAGTCTTAGCTACTTCACCAAAGTATTCCTTTAACTCATCTATTTTCTCTACACCTGTTTCAGGCACAAATAAAGCATTTTGACTGCAACCCTCACCCACAGACTTCATAGAAATTTGTAGTCGAAATATAGTCGACGAAATTCTTACATCTCAGACTTCATAGAAATTTGGTCGAAATTATAATCGAAATACATCGAAATTGATCGAAAAAATAATCGAAATAGTCATCGAAAAAAATAATCGAAATAGTCATCGAAAATAGGTCAAAAATTCGACTACCATCGAATAATCATCGAAATATAGTCGACGAAATTCTTATATCTCAGATTTCATCGAAATATGGTCGAAATTACATCGAAAATTCGATGCTTATACTGAGACAGTCTTATTTTTTGAGAAATCCAGACTTTTGCAGATAATCCCAAACCCAGAAAATAACTTTTAATGTATAAATTATGCTCGTAACATATCATAACTCAGTTAAAAACCATTTCAAACTGTACCCATAATATTTGAATATATAAATTACATACCTATTTCGCGGATTTCTGTCCTCCGTCTTACTGCCACGTCTTTAATCTGTTTTTTCAACTTTTATCCTTTTCTTCTTTTCTGCTCTTAGAATTTCAGCTTCTTAGACAGTGTGATAAATTTAAATATGAGATTACAGAAAAGATTGTGAGCATATAGAGAGAGGAATAAAGAATTACAACTTCGTTAAAGAGGAGAAAATCAACATATACATTATAAACCAATTATTAAGCGTAAAAATGACATTTCAAGTGAATATATGTATATTTTTCAAAATTTTATTAAAAGAAGGCACATATGACTCTTATTATTATGAGGTATATTTATCCTAATTTCTCGTTCAACTTCCTTAAAAAAAAAAAAATAATAAAAACAAACCAAACCCAACCCAATGGAATAGGAGAATCAGGAGTCTGACTCCCACCTTCAGTTCGCAATGTCCAGTACAAACCACCTCCGGTTAGCCCTCTCGTGCAGGAAAATCACGGCACACGTGACGAATCCTTCGACCTCGTCGATCGTAGCTATGGCGTCGTCGTCGGAGCAGGAGTTCGTGGCACAATACCGCGCCAAGCTCAACCGGTTCCCCCGATCGCACAGCTTCTGGGACGCCAAGATCGCCTCCCGCGTCGGAGAGAAGCTAGGCTTTCGCCTCAGAGAAATCGGCGTCACCGCAGTCCAGATCGACCTCCGCGAGGAGCTCTCCCGACCCACTCACCACCGCGTCAAGCTCTCGTCCTTATTCGAGTCGGTTCGCCGCGCTGGCGTCGCCGTCGCCGGAGCCGAGAAGCTTTGGGTCGCCGCCGCACAGGTTCGTATCACTTCTGATTAGGGCTTGAATGATTGATTGATTGGAAATTACCGACGGCGGAGATGAGTGTGCCGTCTGTTTTGTACGATGGAATACATGGAAAGAGGAGATTAAAATTTAGCTAAATTTATATTTTGGGCCACTGATAGAATACCAGCATTGTTATTTGTTATTTATTATTATTATTTATTTATTTTTTTCGATTGTGGGAACATTCCGAAGAAATTTATTACTTTAATGTCAGTCACGATAATAATAATAATTATGATAGGGCAATTTATAAGAAATAGCTTTTTTTTAAGATCAATTTAGAAATGGTAAATGACGGTTTTATAATTTATTTTAAACTACCGTTGTTTCGTTTAGTTGGTCTATTTTTTATAAAACAAAATAATTTTTTAAAAGTAAATCAGTTAAATCAATTTTCAAACATTAAATCAATATATTTTGATTAAATATAAAAAAGACTATTTTTTTAAATAATTTTCAAAGTTCAGATATCTTTTAACAATATTTAAAAGATGATTATTTTGTAAATTATAATCCAAAATTCGACTATTTGGTTTAAGGACCTTTATAATAATCATAATAGTGAAATAAAAGAAATTCTAAGGTTATGGGTTCGAGTGCTGGGTGGCTCACTCGAGAATCTTAAATGTGATGATTTTGTTTTCTACCAACTAACATTTCTGACAAGTTGAGGCTCTTTTGGTTACATCTAGGAAAGATAGCTACGTTAGTTGTCTTTGTTAAGTCTATAATAATGGAGTTATCTATTACTAATATGTCTTAAGTTTTGTTATGTTGTTGTTTATATTAAGTTCTTTTAAGTATTTTTCTTGTTGTTTTGTTTTGTTTATGTTGATAGGAGAATGTAAAATAGTTATTTGATGCAAAATTAGGTGAATTTGAGATTCACAAATGGGTCATTTAAATCATTAGAATTGAAGTTCAATCCGATAAGGTCGTAATGCAACGAAAATGACGCAAATCGGAGCTCAAATGAAGAAATGACATACCCAGAAAGTTGAGGTGCCAAACCAACAGAAAGTAGTATTGCAGTGCCAAAAAGTGGCGCCGTAGCTCTAATTCTAGGGTAATTTTGGCGCTATAGCGCCACCCCCTGTGTCATGAGTCAAAAATTGATGAGATTAACTTTTTGACGATCTAAGGGTCCAGATTTGACCTGTCTTAGATTTGCACGAGCCTCCTCTTTAAAACCCTATCTTTGGGGTTGAAAAATATATACTGGGATAGAGACAAAGAGAGGGAGGCAACCATGGAAGGAAGAGAAGAAGAAGATATGCTTCAATCCTCTATTTCTTGATTTTCTCCACAAGATTAACACCATCCCTTGTTCATACCATTTTTTCTTCATTTTCTTGTGAGTGTTTATTTGTACTTTCTATATTTAGTGAGTGATATTATTGAAAGCAAATATTTAAGAGAGGAATCAAAAGAGTAAGAACTAACCTTGGAGGAAGAGATTAACATCCTTTATTAATACTGTCAAGTTCTTTCAAGAAGAAAAATTCTAATTTTTTTTTTTGATATTTTGTATTTCTTGAATTCATTGTATGAAAGTGTTATTATTCTCAATTTAAATTATGAACTAAATTCTTTTTGTCTAGTTTTACTATGTGAACCAATCTAGTATTTTGTGTTTGTTTATTTCTCTCATATTTTATTAATCAAATCCATTGTTGAGTTATTTGTTTTTACTTATGCTTACTGCTTCTATTTAATTGATTACTAAATAGATTGTTGAGTGAAATTTCTACGAACTTGAGAATGAGATTAGAAATTTAGACTTAAGTAAAACAACAGAACATTACCTAGTTTGAGGCAAGTTTGCATAGGATAAAAATATACTTACGTGAGTTATGCAACTTTTGTGTGAGAATAACTAAACTAGTGAATCTAGTCTATTTATGTTAGGAGTAATATATTAACTTACTTAGATATTTTCACTTATGTCTTAGAAAGGAGTTTGTGAATACATATAAATTCATGGTTGACAACTTTAGTAGATTAATTAATTCAAGAGGGAAATTGAGATATTGTGTGTTTAAAGGATGATTGAGGAATTAGTAAACCTAGACATTTTTCTTATTGTTTATCTTTTATTCATTTTGCATGCTAGTTTAGTTACTTTGTTTTATTTATTAAAAATCTATATTTCAGATGTTTGGATTTAAAATTGAGATAATTTTAATACTTAATATTAAATTAGAAATCAATCCTCGTGGGTTTGACACTCTTAACTCTTAAATTTATATTACTTATGACCGTATGCACTTGCACAAAAGTGTGAGTATAATTTATAGTTGCACATTCCAACCAACACCCCCTCCTCCCCATTTATTATTAAAAAAAATAGATGATTTACATACAAAGTATGTATAGTATAGGAGAAATTGTATCTTTACTCCTGAACTATCTGCTACGCAGAGTTTTGTACCCTAAACTATTTTTCTTTGTAAGGATACTCTATACTATTCACTTTTTTCAACTTCTGTCCATAACATAAACACAACCATGATGTATCATGGCAAAACAAAGGGTCGTTAAAATTTTTATTCTCAAGTTTAATATTCTCACCTATATATCCTTAGATTAGGCACCAAAATCTTCCATTTTCCCTCCACATACCCCTCTATTGTTAGACATAGGACTTTCACTTATACCCCTCAGCAAAATGGTCTTGCTGAGAGGATGAATCGAACCTTATTGAACAAGGTTAGATGCATGTTAGAAGAATCTGGATTTCCCAAATGTTTTTGGGCTAAAGCCACTGCGACATCTTGTTATTTAGTCAATACGTCACCTTCATCTGCAATAGATTTTAAGACACCTGAACATATGTGGACTGCAGACCACTTAGTATTTCACACTTAAAACCCTTTGGTTGCATTGCATACATGCATACTAGTCAAGGAAAACTAAATCCTAGAGTCAAAAAGGTTGTGTTTATAGGTTATCCACTTGGTGTCAAAGGTTATAAACTATGGCTAATTGATGATAAAAATTGTGTCATAAGTAGAGATGTTGTTTTCAATGAATTGGTAGAATTAACCTGCAGGAACCAAAGCAAAATGAGAAACTAGATTATTTTCCATTTGAGGTGGAAAATTCCAATCCTGAATTGCAAGATGATGTTGCATCAGATGAAAATGATCTCTTTTTCCAAGATAATGATGCAGCTGGTGGTCAAGTTCAGTTGGACACAGATGGAAACAATAATCAAGGTGGAGGTTCAGGAAGAAATCTGCATCGAGGTGGAGGTTCACGACAAGCTGAAGTTTCTCAACAAGTTGATAATCAATCAGGTAGACAAATTACAGATGAACCAGATACAAACATTGAGGAAATCAGTGATTATATTCTTTCAAGGGATAGGGTTTGAAGAGAAATCAGACCACCACCTAGATATGCTCATGAAGATGTGATTGCTTATGCTCTCAATATTGGAGACACTATTGAACATGAAGAACTGTCTACCTCTGAGGATACTTGCAGAAGTAAAGACAAGGTTCACTGGTTTCAAACAATGAAGGAAGAGATGGATTCTCTACACAAAAATCAGACCTGGGTTTTAGTCAAGAAACAAGTAAAATAGAAAGTCATTGGTTCTAGATGGATCTACAAGAGAAAAGTTGGAATCCTTGGTGTAGAACTAGCATGATTCAAAGCAAGGGTGGTAGCTAAGGGTTATTCGCAGGTTGAAGGGGTTGATTACCATGAAATATTTTCACCTGTGGTGAAGCATACATCAATCAGATTGCTTCTATCACTTGTTGCTATAGAAGATATGGAGCTAGAGCAGTTGGATGTAAAACCTGCCTTTTTACATGGCAATCTTGAATAGCAAATTTATATGAAGCAACCTAAAGGATTTGTCAAAAAGGGTACTGAAGACATGGTGTGCTTGCTGAAAAAGTCTTTATATGGACTTAAACAGTCTCCTAGGCAATGGTACAAAAGATTTGATGTTTTCATGCTTGACCAAGGTTATAAAAGATGTAGTTTTGATCACTATGTTTATTTCAGAAAGCTTGATCATTCAGTGTACATCTACTTACTCATATATGTAGATGACATGTTAATAGCTTACAAGGATAAGCAAGAGATTCTGAAATTGAAACAAATTCTCAAATTCGAGTTTGAGATGAAGGATTTGAGAAAAGCTGTAAGGATACTTGGTAATAATATTAAGAGAGATGGGAACAATGGGATTTTATTTTTGTCTCAGGCTGGTTATGTCAAAAAGATCATCGAACTCTTTGGCATGAAAGAGGCAAAGTCAGTTTCTACTCCAGTTACTGCTCACTTCAGACTTAGTTCTGTAGATAGTGATTTGTCAAGGGAAAAAGCAACTTATATGGAAAAGGGTTCCTTATTCAAATGCAGTGGGATCTTTAATATATGCCATGATAGGTACATGACTAGACATTGCGTATGGGTCAGCTTGGTTAGTAGATTTATGAGCAAGCCTTCCAAGGAGCACTAGAATGTTGTTAAGTGGCTCTTAAGATATTTGAAAGGTACAACTAATATGGGGCTCGTTTATAAGTGCAACAAAAAATGTGGAGCAGTCATTGATGGTTATTGTGACTCTGATTATGCAGCTGATTTGGATAGACAAAGGTCAATTTCAGGATATGTCTTCACCATAGATGGTAATGTGATCAGCTGGAAGTCAAGCTTGCAGCACATGGTTGCCTTGTCTACAACCGAAGCTAAGTATGTGGCTCTTACTGAAGTAATGAAGGAAGCAATATGGCTTCAAGGAATCACCAAAGAGCTTTGATTCAAAAAGAATGTGTTGAATTTACAAGAGAAGAAAATACTTTTCTGTATTACAGATAAAAACATGTAAATGACTGAGTATAAACAGAATAATCACCCATAAAATATGGATATAACATCAGCCAGAAAACAGGGAGACAAAAGTGACAGAAAACCAAGAAACAAAATTTAAAGCAATCTGATTTTTGAATACATGATCACCAATAATATTCAGTAATCGAATCTTTCCTTTTTAGCATTCCCCTTCAAGCAGGTTTGAAGTTATCCTCCATGGCCAGCTTGCCAATTAGTCTCTCAAACTGTCTTGTAGGAAGTCCCTTTGTAAGCACATCTACTACTTGCTCGGTAGTAGGAGTGTATGGCATACAGATTAAATTGTTTTCAAGCTTTTCCTTGATGAAATGTTTGTCCACCTCCACCTACTTTGTTCTGTCACGAAATATTGGATTGTGAGCAATCGAAATAGCATCTTTATTATCACAATATACTTTCATTGGTAACAGATTAGAGATCTTTAATTCTTCCAATAATCTCTTAATCCATAATAGCTCACAAATTCCATGAGCAACTGATCTAAACTTTTCATCTCCGCTGCTTCTTGCTACCACAATTTGCTTTTTTACTCCGCCATGTGACAAGATTGCCTCGAACAAATATATAGTAACCAGAAGTTGATCGTCTATCTAGAATACTTCCAATCCAATCAGCAACAATATAGGCTTCAACTTGCAAATGTCCACGGTTTTTGAACAATAGACTCCTTCCAGGAGTCCCCGTAAGGTACCTAAGAATTCTATAGACTGTATCAAAGTGATCTTGTTCAGGTGAATACATAAATTAGCTAACCATACTGACTGCAAATGCTATATCTAAATGTGTATGTGACAAGTAGATTAGCCTTCCAATAAGTATTTGATATTGTTCTTTATTAACCCCTTCTTCAGCTTTAGAAGGTTGTAGCTTAAGATTAGGCTCAATAGGTGTTTCAGTTAGTTTACATCCTAGTAGGCCTGTCTCATCAAGTAAATCAAGAACATATTTATATTGATTCACAAATATACCTTCTTCGGATCTAGGAAACTCTATTCCAAGAAAGTATTTCAAAGCGCCCAAATGTTTTATCTCAAAGTCATTTGCAAGTGTTTTTTTCAATCTTTCCAGTTGTTCATTGTCATCATTTGTCAAGACTATATCATCCACATAGACAATTAAGATTGCAACCTTGTCTTCTCTATTGTGTTTGTAGAACATAGTATGATCAGCTTGAAGCTTGACTCTGACAATAACCACAACTCTTCACAGCTTTCCCAAATCTCTCAAATCAAGCTCTAAGGATTTGAGATCATATAAGAATTTTTTTAGTTTGCAGACTTTATTTGGTCCTAATTGTTTTTTCTAAACTAGGTTGTAGAGTCATAAAAACCTCCTCCTCAAGATCTCCTTGTAAAAAGATATTTTTTTACATCTAACTGATGTAATAGCTAGTTGAACTTTACGGCCAAAGATTATAAGACTCTGATTGAGTTTATTTTGGCTACAAGAGTAAAGGTTTCCTAATAATCAATCCTATAGGTCTGAGTAAACTCTTTTGCTACTAGTCTTGTCTTACATCTCTCTATGCTACCATCAGTTTTACATTTTACAGTGAAAACCCACTTACAATGTACTTCTCTTTTATCCTGAGGTAAATCAACTATCTCCTAAGTATTATTTTTTATAAGAGAATCCATCTCTTCTATTACTACTAATTTCTAATTCGGATCATTAATAACTTCCCGAATGTTTCATGGGACAAACAAGTGTGAGATTTTTAAGGTAAAAGCCCTATGAGTATGAGAGAGGTTTTATAAGAAAGATATTTAGGAATATGATATTTGGTGCATGATCGGGTTCCTTTCCTAATAGCAATAGGAATATAAAAGTCGGATGGTCTTTGGCTAGGGAAAGTAGCAGGATTTGAAGATAAGTTAGGGACAAAATTACCTGTGATATTTAGAGGTCTAGTTCTCGATGGTTGAGATTGATCATTTCCAAGAGGAGTAGGCAGGCTTTGACTCTTTTGATGGTATCTTTTCCGAGAATAAACCTGAGGTCTAGTATTGGGATTTTCTTGTCCCGATTGTAGTGATTCTCCCCTTATTTCAGATACAGTAATGTTTGGCACAATATGACTAGGAATCTCATTTTCATTAGTTGTATCACATTTTTGCTTACTTTGAATTTTAGGAATAGTAGAAGGATGAGGTGAAGTAGTCAAAATCATTTTTAGTTGAGGAGTGGGAGAAAAGTCCCAAAAATTATCTTCCATCACCTTATTCTCCCCCTAAAGTGTAACCCCCTAGAAATCCTTAAACTTACAATATTAGTAGAATTATTATAAACTTAGTGTCGAATTTTAATAAGTTTACATTCGCAAATACTTGAAATTATGTGTGTAGTATTATTTTAATGTTAAATTTTATTACGTGAGAAAATCATAGTTAATCCTTGTTTTAACTTAGAAATTCTAAATTAATTTTCCTTAATAATAAATTGATTCTACAATAATTATATTATGTACATTAATATAACCTAATTAAAAATGTGACATGTTTATGTCACATTAAAAAAAATGGTTACATTTTATTACCTAAAGTTAATGGTTGCACCAAAATAGTACCATGCCATAATTTGAATGACTAGGATTTAAGTATACAAAGAATTAAGTAGACAAATCAATTTAAGGGTAGAAAATAAGTTATAGAAAAAGATGAAGAGTAGTAAAGTTTTACCTTAGGAAGGTAATAATTTTAAATGAGTGGAATAGAAAAGGAAAAGGATATAGTTAGTGGGTAATTCAAAAGGTAGGAAAAAAAAAATCATAATAGAAATGTTCTTTGGAAATTAGTGGCCATAATTCAAAGTGGAAGACATAGGCAAAACTAATTAGTAATTTTTGTTTCCAAAATAATTTAAAAGGTATAAAAAAGACTAAAATAGTGGAGACTTTTTTTGGGAGCTAGTGATATTAGATTCCAAATAATTGAAAAAGAAGAAAGATTAGAGACAAAAGTAGTGGATGAGTAAAAAAAAATAAAGTAAAAGATAAGGTAATGGAGTAGGAAAAAAAGATATATTGACAAATTGATAATAATGATGCTTGAATTATTTAATGGAATGTGAAGGTATGTATTATTGGATACCTTACATGGATGGCATGTATTATTGGATACCTTACATGGATGGCCTATAAATAGATCATTCATTTGGCAATTCAAATCCATACTTAACCTTTCAAATTACTTAGCCAAAATTATCTTCATATTTCTAATTATTCATTTAAAAAAAAAAAACTTTTTTTACCTCACTTTCTTCCAAATCCACAAGAGCTATAATATTTTACCCATCGACTCTAGAAATTAAGAATTATAATCAAGAGTAAAGAGTACTTAGTTTGTGGTAGAGACATGAGAAAGAAGATTTAAGCTTGGAAGATAATTTTTTTTCCCCACCTTGCTTGTTATGTGATTATATTAAAGAATAAATAGGTAATAACATATTTGACTTATTTTAGATATTATATAATTTATGTTATGTCTAAACTTATTTTGTTGATTTCTTAAGCTTCTAAATATGAATACTTCATAATAATAAATGCCAAATAATAATAATAATAATAATAATAATAATAGTAAAATCAAAATGACTAAACACAAAAAGTGGAAGATTTTTAAGTGTAAGACCCTAAAATAAAATATGCATGAAAATGAACAAAGTTTATTAATTTAGACTTAGATCCTTAAGAAAAGATTTTTACCCATTAGAAATGCTTTCCAAAAAATTAAAAATGTTTGCTCAAAAGTTGGAAGGACTAAAATGCAAAAACTTTGAGTATTTGGGCTAAAAGTGTAATTTTGATAAAATATGAGTCAGATATATGAGAAAGTTATTTTAGGCAGTTTTAAGACTTATTTAAAGTGTAAAAGTAAATAAAGGAAGAATCTTTAACAAAAAAAATGATAAGATATAACTCAATATTTACCATTAGAGGGCATAAATGTTAGAAATTTTAAGATTATGGGCAAAAATGTAAATTATGAAACTTGAAATATTGGGTTGGAAATTTGGTATAAGAAAAAAATATATTTTAGATCTCTCATTGGGATAAGAAAATATTTACTTAAATTTAAGACATGAAATTAATTAGAGGAAATAAATAATGTATGCCTCTAATTGTATTTTATCTAAGTTTAGTGATAGGCTTAAAAAGCGCGATCAATACCAATTAATATTTTAGTCTAAGTATGATTTTAGATTTTAAATTTGTATAGCCTTTAGAGTGGTTGACTCAGTTATCATATTATGACTCTTAATTGCGAATAAAGAAATTAATCAAGAACAATTCAAAGTATTTGATGAAAAGAAATATAATTAAGGAATCTTAATTGATTTAGGATGATATTAATCAAATTAACAACTAAATTATTAATAGATTAAAAAGATCACTATGATCAAGATTAAGGAGAATCAAATCTCATTCATCTAAGTGAAAGTATAAATTAGTCAATGAATATAACATGACATTATTTCTCAAATGAGAAATTTTATGCTGGATCAAGACTGAGTCTTTAATGTTTTAAGCCCACTAAGTAATTAGAAATTAAAAAAAAAAAGTATAAGGCCACTTTAAATTTCTCTAACAAATAGAGTATGTATACGTCAGGGCAAACTTCAATCTAGATGTACGTAATTGACAAGTGGAACTAGGACAATCATATTATAAGGTAAGTACAATTTCACCTATGGTATGGATGATTGAAAATATTTCATGTTTACAGTATGATATGTTTGAATTAATTTCATGTATTAACTTGCCTTTATATTATTATTGTATGGCCTATGTATAATATATGCTTATAAAGATACTATCTCTATGCTATAAAAAAAATGATGTATGCTTACTTTACAATATTATCATACTTCAATATACTTTAACAAAGGAAATGCTATGATAATTGAATATAAGTTTGGGTTCATTGAAGCGTACCCGCTCATATTAAGAAAAGACTAAATAAGATAAAGAATTTAAAAGTGTCGTACCAACCTCCACTAGGTGAGGATAACCGAGAGAAAATAAGACTGACCTCTCCTAAGTGAGGATTCCCAAGGAAAAGTATATTAAGATTATGACTGTGGGTATTTTCAGTTGGGTCGCTCCCCTGATTCCCTATTCGGTAGTGCACACTCGGTACGTACACTAGTGCCCATAAGAAAGATAAAAGACTTTACAATCAAGAATGAGATAAAATCATAATATAATATCTTATAATAAAGCGTAAAGTAATGATTTCATAAAACAACATAATTGGACTTTCAAAACAAAAAGAGAGAATTGTTTGTTCATAAGTAAAATATTTTGTGAGAATTATATTATACTTACTGGGCGAAAGCTCACATTTTATGAGTTTCTATAGGTACCAAAGGAAAGAAACCTCTGATTTAATTGATGGGTTAGCTGAAATGGATGCAGGGATGAATGCGATGTATGGGCAATAGAATACTGTCATTAAAATTACTTCCGCATATGTTCTTATTATGAGACAAATGACTTCAATTATGTAAGCTTGATGTTGTTTGAAAACGTACTTATAACTTGGTATTTTATTTCGTAATGCATGGTTTAACTAAATTGAATTTGAAAATGTATTTCGATTTAATAGAAGTTAAACAAATATTTTTTTTAAAGATCTAAAAGAGAAAATGTTTTGATTTAAATAAATGCAAAACACAATGGATTCTGTCAAAAAGACCTAAACTATCTAAGGAGAGCTTGGGACTTAAGTGGTTCGTTTGTAACTCCCCTTCCCACCTAGGAGTCCTTTATGGTTACACATTATTTAAATCACCTAAATAAAAAATTTATAATCAAATTTAAATAAAGAGTACTTAACCATTAAGAAGTATTTACTTATTTTCAAAATTTAAGTAAATTGTTAGTTATGAATATAAATCTCTTAAAAAGAAATAAAATATATATATAAAAAAATTATCATGAATTTTCAGCATTAAATTTTTTTTAAAAAAAAAATAAGCTAAGAAGATAAGTAGTTAACGGTCTGAAAAATCTGGACTGTTACATAAAGAGAATTTTTGTGAAAGTAAGGTTTATTTTCAAAAAGAGACATCCGTACTCATATAAAGTTTTCTTGTTGGGGATTATAGCACTTATATCCCTTTTTATTAGAAGTATACCCTATAAAAACATATTTTTCAGATCGAGGATCAAGTTTGGATCTCATATTATTTGGTATATGAACAAAATCAATGCAGCCAAAAACTTTTAGAGGTAAATCCGAGCATATCCTTGATAAGAGAAATTTTTTTTGAAATATTCTAATGGTGTGCTATAGTTTAAGACACGTGCATGCATCTTGTTAATCAAATAAGAGGCTGTCAAAACAGCTTCCCCCTAAAGATACTTTAGAATATTCATTGAAAACATTATAGTACGAACTATTTCAAGTAAATGTTTACTTTTCCTTTCAACAATTCCATTTTATTGAGGGTTATCTACACAAGTACAATGATGGTGTATACTCTTTTCTTTCAAAAAATCATCTTAAGAGGTCATTAAAATACTCGGTTCCATTATCAGTGTGAAGAATGCTAATTTTTGTTTGAAACTGAGTTTTAACTATTGTATAGAATTGTTTAAAAAGTTTTTCAACTTTAGACTTTTCATTCATCAAATAAATCCAACACAAACGGGTATGATCATCTGTAAAGGTAACAAACCACTTTTTCTTAGAGATAATTGTGATCCTTGAAGGTCTCCAACCATCACTATGTATCAAATAAAATAGTTTTAAAGAAATGTTAGGTTTTGACAAATAAGTAGTACGATGACTCTTAGATAAGCTACAACTTTCACAATAAAATGATAAACAACCTAAACCCTTAAACAAAGTAGGAAACAAATATTTAAAATATGGAAAATTAAGATGTCCTAGCCTTAATGCCAAAGCATTATATATTCATGAGCGGAATTAGAACTGATACTACTAAGACCCTGAGCCTTTTTATTACTAGAGAAGTTACCAGCAAAGTAGTAAAGTCTATCAATCATCTTAGCACTGCTAATCATCTTTCCCGAGTTCTGGTCCTGAAATTCACAGTAAGAATCAGAGAAAATTACACAGTAGTTAGATTCTTTGGTTAGTTTACTCACAGAAAAAAGGTTATAGACTAATTTAGGAACATGGAGAAGTAATTTAAAATCAATATTATCAGATAGTTTTATCAAATCTTTCCCAGCAATAGATGTGAAACTTCTATCTATGATTCTAATTTTTTCAAGGCCAGAACATGGTGAATAAGTGCTAAAAAAATTTGGAAAGCTGGTCATATGATCAGAAGCTCCAGAATTTATAATCCAAGGGGCAAAATTGGAACAAGAAGAAAGGGCATCATGTGCATTACCTATTTGTGCAAGAGGAACACTAGGAATACCAGATGAGGAATTAGATTTCAGCAATTTTAGAAGATAATCTAGCTATTCTTTGCTAAAGTGACTTGTTCCAGCTTCATTGGCAGTGGGGAATGCTTGGTTGTTCCTATCAACAGGCTTGCTACTCTTCCAATTTGCTGGTTTTCTATAGATTTTCCAGCAGGGTTCTCGAGTGTAGTGTGGTTTGTTACAGTAGTCGCACCAGACCTACGGTTTTTCTTCAATTTTCTTCTGAAAGTTGGCTACTTTATTAACAGCAGTTTCAGCAACAACAAGCGCAGAACTCTCAATTGGTCTGCTCACAGTGTGCTTTCCCAATATTACATGTTTATGACTTTCTTTTCTTCAAACTACAGCAAATACCTCATTAATTTGAGGAATTCGATCTAACAATGATGCATTCCTATACTTCATCAAATTTTTGAGACCAGCAAAGAATTTGTAAATGCGATGAGTCTCTATAGTCTGTTTGTAGTGATTAGCATCTTAAGTGGATTTTCGTTCATAATCATTGAACAAATCCAAGTCTTGTGAAAGACGCTTCAATGAACTGAAGTACTTGGTGACAGATCTTCCCTTTGTCGATCCTCACCAAGTTTCAAAATTACCTCATATACCCGGGACTAATTTCCTAAATCAGAATTCATTTGATTTATATTGTCCTATAGTTCTTTGGCTGTAGAGTAATACATATAGTTACAACTAATATCCTCTTCCATGGAGTTCACAAGCCAAGTCATCAGCATAGAATTTTCTGCATCCTAGGTTGAGTACGTTAGATCCTCTGGTGCTGGTGCCTTCTTATCTCCTGTCAGGTACCCAATCTTACCATGCCCTCTAATGTATATCTGAACAGACTGGGACCACCGTAAGAAGTTATCGCCACTAAGACGAATAATGGTGATCTAAATAGTGTGTGAATCAGTATTATTAGGGGCTTAGGTTGTAAAATCAGTTGGTTGGGTTGTGGAAGAAAGAGTTGACTAAGAGGAAACATCAGACTTGGTTGATCAGCAATGAAAATGTGCAGAAAAAATTACTCTATTTCTGGTTTCGAAAATAAAGGAGAATAAAGTATTATTTCAGCAATGAAAGCTGAAAAAAATGGTTCCCAAAAGCTTAAATCTGCTCTATTACCATGTTACATTAACAAGAGAAGAAAATACTTTTCTTTACTACAAATAAAACATATAAATGGTATAAATAGAACAATTACCCATAAAATATGGATACAACATCAGCCAAAAAACAAAGCGACAAAAGTGATAGAAAACCAGGAAACAAAATTAAAAAAAATCTGATATTGGAATATATGATCACCAACAATATTCAGTAAATTGAATCTTTCCTTTTCAACAGAATGAGGTGAAAGTGCACTATGATTCTCAAAGTGCAATACATTTATCAAGACACAATATGTTTCATGAAAGAACAAAGCATATAGATGTCAGGTTGCATTTTGTAAGAGACATAATTGCACAGGGCCAAGTTAAGGTGGAGAAGATCTCAACTTTGGTGAATTCGACAGATATATTAACTAAGGCAATACCTTTAAGCAAGTTTGAGCAAGCCTTGAACTTGCTTAATATTCTTCCAACTTGAAGATCCTGGTGATTGCAGGTCCTTAGTTTTGATTCACTATCAATCCGGAGTCGAGGTGGAGAATTTTTAGGAATTGGCTCTGATTTATGAGTTAATTAAATTAGCTAAGTTAGTTGGATTAATTGGAGCTGCAGCTCAATTAGTTATGAGTAACTTAAGTTATATTCTAACTAACAGTTTAGTATCCTTTACTCCGATTGGTCAGCGTTGTATATAGTTCTATTGGTATAAATAAAGAGATATACAGAGCTTTACAATGTCAATATATTTCATTCTGTATGGTACTCCGTTTTGAGAGTTTGAGAGCTCGGTTTAGAGAATAACAGAGATGTGTGAGTTTTTTGGAAAAGTTTCTGGGTTGTAAGCTTTTATGTTGAGAGACTCCAACAAAGATTATACAAGTGAGATATTGAGGGCGTATCATTGTTAATCAAGATAGTGAAATCAGCTAGGGGTATTCACCTGCCTTGGATGTAGGACTCTCTCGTTGAGGGTCTGAACTAAGTAAAACTCTAGTGTTTTCTTTGTTGATTCTTGTGGATTCTTATGTGTTGAGTTCTTGAGTTAAACCAGATCTTTGCACTATTGTATACATGCAGTTGCAATGACCACGAGAAAAGGAATAATCATTATAGAGAAAAATTACCTAGAAGATTTCTATAACAAACTTGTATGCTTAATATGTGCCTTCTTCGAGGATAATCTGCAATAGGATGCAGACTCAGCAACTGGTGACTTGGAGAGTTGACTTTGGTGCTGCATCATGGGACAGATGGTAATTTGTTTCAATAGCCTCCTTCGAGCTGAGCTGTGATTTTGAAAATACGGAAGCTTGTCTTTCAAATACCAATACTGAGTGATAGGGAGGGCTTTTGTCAGGATGTCTGCAACTTGTTCTTCTGTAGAAACAGACGTGACTTCCAGCTCTTTGTTGATTACTTTTTTTCAGATAAAATGTACATCAATTTTAATGTGCTTGGTCCTTCAATGAAAAACTAGATTTGAGGCAAGTTGTTTGGAATCAGCATTATTACACCAAAGAATGACTGGACTCACAGAGTTTATTTCAAGTTTTGAAAGCTGAGATTGCAGCCAACTGATCTCTGTTGCAGCATGAGCAATGCTCGATATTCATATTATGCACTTGATCTAGCAATTGCCCTTTGTTTTCTTGAAAACCATGCTACCAAGTTTCCAACAAAGTAGATGCAATAACTAGTGGTTGACTTCCTATCATCAGTAGAGCTTGCCCAATCAGTATCTGAGTATCCTTCAATGTTCAGAGTTGTTGTAGGTGAGAAGAATAGTCCTTTACCGATTGTACTTTTAAGATAGTACTTGAGTATTCTTTTCCAAGCCTTCCTATGATTCTGAGTAGGTGATTGCAAAAATTGACTTAGCTTGTTCACAACAAAATATATATTAGGTTTGCTAAGGATGAGGTATTGCAGAGCTCCCATTGTGCTTCTGTAGAGTGTTGCATTTTCGAATTCTTCACTATCAAGCTAAGCTAAGCTTGTCACTCTGACTCAAAGGAGTGGCACTACTCTTGGCATTTCATCGTGTATTAATGTTAGTTCTCTGAAGCAAATCTGCAGTGTACTTTACTTGTGCCAAATGTATACCATTCTAATTTCTAGTTGCCTCAAAACTAAGAAAGAAATTAACAGAATCAAGGGCCTTAAAGGCAAACTATTCGTTCAGAACACTTATCATGTTTTTCTCATCATTGCTTTAAGTTAACAATACATTGTCCATATACTAGCATATACAAAACAAATTTGTTGTCCACGAAGATAGATAGGGAAGTTTCTGATTTTGAATTTTGAAAAATCCAAGGAGATGAAAGTTCCTTTAAGTTTGTCAAACCAGGCTCTCAAAGTCTGTTTTAGAACATAAAGTGCTTTTTTTTTTTTTTAATTTGCACACTATTTTGGGATGAGATGAGCTAACATACCCTTCTGGTTGCTTCGTAAAGACTTCTTCTCGTAACTCTTAATTTAAGAATGCAGTTTTAATATCTACCTGTTGTATATCCTAATGATTGGTGATTGCCAAGGTGAAGATCACATGATAGGTTGATAACTGGACTAAAAGTTTCAAAGTAATCAAGTCTTGGGGTTTGTTGAAAATCCTTTGCTTGAAACAAACACTGGTTATGAATTGAGTTACCTAGTATACAGTTTAAGCTTGAAAACACCTACTTTAGATCATGTTATCATAATGTGCATAAAGATTATGTTTGGCTGTATGGAAAAAACAAGAGTTTCTTTGTGTGGGTTTTTTGATGCAGCTGATTCAGTTAAGCCACAGGCAAGTCAACACATGGAGATATAGTAGCAGTGGAATCTTTTGAGAAATATAAGAATCTAGAGGTTTGAGTGTTACTTTGATTGGGTAGAACTAGAAGAGCTTAGTGATGCTGCAAGGATAACTTGGTACTGAGCTGAATAAGAGCTCGTGTTGCCTTTCTCATATTCCTGTAAATAGATTGGAAGGGGAAACCACTAATTGTAGTTTATGACCGAATAGTTGGTGGACTGAGAGGAAAATCCAGTGGCAAAAGGAAACTTATGCTCATTGAAAGACACACTTCTAGCTATATTTATTCGACCTGAAGGATGAAGACATTTGTGTCCATTATGACTTGGATTATAACCTAGAAAGACGCACTTGGCTGATCTAGTATCGTCAATCCCATTTCAACAATATGCCTATGATTTCTTTCAGTCCTGTCATTTTGTTGATGTGTGTGTAGACAAGGATGCCTAAATTGGATTCCAAGCGCATTTAGAAAGGGCCGGTAACAGGCTGCGACATTCACCACCCCATTCCGTTTCAAGGGTTTTGATTTTCTATCAAATTTCCTTCAACAGGACTAAAATTTTATGAAAGTAGCTTTAGCGCTTCTTATTTCAAGTGTAATGGAAAAATCGACATAAATCGAGTGAAATCATCGATAAGATGAGTATAGTATCTAAAACCTTTTTTACAAAATGATTGGTGCAGCTCTGCAAATGTCTACGTGTATAATCTTAAGTGGTGCAAAAGTTGCACGTTGTGAGCTATGAATGTGAGTTTGATGAGATTTGCCAAGCTAACAAGCATTGTAGAATTCAAATTTAGAATGCAAAGACAATTTTGTATTCATCAATATGTCATGAAGTATAGAAGAGGATGGATGACCAAGCCACATATACCATACATTTGCATTACTAGACTTAGTAGACTTAATTGAACAAGACTGAAAGGGAAAAGACTTGGACTCTTGACTATTCGATGCGCCAACTATAGAGGACTAATTATTGGACTTGACTAATGCAAAAGACAATAGTGTACCATTGAGAGAGATGGTGTGAGAACAGGATTGAGACACCACCATCTGATTGAGTCCATTATTGAGCTTCCCTTGGAGAAACATCTTCTTCATGACCATATTCTTAGAAATCAAAGTAAAATTCAACACACACATCATTATCCCTGTTTAATTGGGAAGCACTGAGCAAATTTTTTGTCATTTTAGGTACATATAGATTTCGATCTAACAACAAGGATTCATGAGAGGCATTTGATGGAATCAAAGCCCTGCCAACACGAGAGATGTTCACAGATTTACCATTGCCAACAAGTAGTTTCTCTTTACCTTTGAAGTCTGATTCTGTGTTAGAGAATTTAGATTTGTGGTGATAGGTTAGTTGAACCACTGTCAATATACCAAGAAAAATCATTTGCAGTGGTTCCAAAGGCAAGGTAAACATGCTGGTGAGTTTTTAAATTTGACTACTGGAAGAGACCAAGTGCAGATGATTGAGACTAGTTGCCCTAAAAGAAGATATTGAATCGATGATAATATTCTATAGAACATGGTTTTGCCTACTACAGAGTTGGCGTAACGGATAGTTTACATTACCACACCTCCATGGCCAAAACCCCGACCACGTGGACTAGAGGGAGCTCAATCAAAGGTGTTGTTGGATGACTAAGAATTAGGGCCTGAAGGGTTGCAGATGTTAAGCGCACGATGAAGGTGAATAGCGAGATTAGGGGACGGATTGTTGAAATGAAGTGAAGCAGGAGAGATGAGTTACTCAAAGCGCATTACCCGGCTTTGAAGTATGAATTGAACTTCTTGGAGAGTAAGGGTGTCATAAGGAGAGATGAGATTTACAATAACAGGATCATAGACCTAACTAAGACCACCCAAGTCTTTAAAATTGATTTTATTTTGAGAATGTAATCATGGATACTTAGATATCCCTTTTTGGGAGATTGTATCTGGAAAAGGAGTTGAATGGTGCGAGACTTTGACTGAGTGGTGAAAAGTTTTCCTAGGATGCTATTGATTTCAGAGAAGCTAGAGCAGTGAACCACATGTCCAGACATCCCTTTAGAGATGGAATTAAGAAGCTAGCTGACAAGCCATTGATCTACATGAAGCTAAAGAGCATAGCCAACGTTGAGTTAGTAAGGCTCACCTAGGAAATCACCACCGGTGGTGTGATCAATAAAACGGGGAGGACAAGGACCTATGTCAAGAAAAAATCCTTCAAGGTCATGAGCACGAAACAATAGGTAAAACCTAAGAATGTCAGAAAGAGTAATTGTTGTGGTCAATCTAGATGGTAAGAGGAGCAAGGCTCTAAAACAATGTTGGAGCAGCAAGTAATGGAGCTTGAGGGATAACTGGAGCTTGAGGGACAACGATGATGATGAAGCCATTGATGTTACGAAACCATCTCTGATACCAATTACTAGGGATAACGGAAAAAAAAAAAAAACAAGGCGAGGTTTGTGCGATTTATAATTTAAATTTTAAAATTTAGATTCCGTAAAATAAAAATTTGAGATTACTAATTTTTGAAAATTAGTACATTTAGATGATTTTTTTGAATAATTTTAACTTATAAAATACAATAATATTCTCAAAATTAAGATGAATAATATGAATTAATCTAGTTTTAATAGAAGATATTATTGTTTTTTCATTTCTAATATTAGTCAAAAAATCTGTTTAGACTATTAATTTTAAAAAATTTTTAATCTTAGTTCAAATTTAAAGATTTAAATTGCACAACACTTGAACTTCAAGATATTTTTTTTTGTAATTATTCCTTTAGAAATAAATAAAAAGGAGAATTTTGGGAATTTCTTTATTGTGTTGACTGCTCAAAGAGCATAGAATGGTGCAATATTGTATATATACAGTTACAATGGCAATGGACAAAAGGAATAAATCCCTAGAAGATTTCAATAACCAACTTATCTGCCCAATATTCCTTCTTATATCTTAAACAGAATACAGACTCAGTAATCTTAAACAGAATACAGATTCAGCAATTGGTGACTTGAAGAGTTGATTTTAGTGTTGAGTTATAGGATACGTGGTAATTTGCTTCAACATATGCAATCTACTCATGATTTATATTAAACCATATATATTTAATGGGAACTGTAGTTTTTTTTTTGCCCTATTTGTAGGTATTTGTATTTTAGCTATTAAATTATTATATAACAACTATAATAATCTATGTAATTGGATAATATGTATATATATATATAAACTATTTGATGTTCTTTATTATTTTTTTTCTTTTTTTTACGTGAAAAAACATGTAATATGAAATCAACTTTAATTAGATAAAAAAATATCTAAACTAAAAAAATACCTATTAAATTGGGACCCATATTTAATTATTTACCTTTATAGTTCACATATTTTAAATACGCATTGAGGTGCATTAGCCAATCAATTAAGTTTTAAGATGTGACTTTTAGTTATTTGCATATAAATAAAATAGAAGTAACGTCAGAGAATGAGTTTGTGATCTAGAGAGACTGAATGCATGAATAACTTTCAGAACTATAAATAATCATTATAGTAAATGGCTTAAAGGTATTATTATAAGCCAAAGGACACAATAAATAGACGTTAAATAATATTTTTTGTCCAATTTGTAATTAGTTTGTGAAACATCGTAGAATATTAATTTATGTTAATTATGGTACGTTCTTGATTCGATTTCACAAGATGTTGAATGCTAAATATATTCGAAGAGTTTGGTTCCCGCTAATCAGAGTGTGCATTCTAGACTATAATGGTTAACAGCTCTAAGGTCCTTTATTTCTTGACGCACATATTGATTTGCTTCATCTTCTTTGAGATCACGGGTTAGGTTATTTTTGCTATTGTTATTGTTTCTTTTTTTCAAAAAAAAAAAAAAAAAGAACATGACCACAAGTAAATTTATCTGCAAAAAAATTTATTTCTTGACCAAACTACCTATCACATGCACTAAATATGCACAAGACGGCTTATGACATATAAATGAGAAAATACCATAAACATTTCCTGTGTTTCCACAAAATTCTAGTTTCAACCCTTGACACTTTTCGAAAAAGCAATATGTATGTATTCTTTGTATTTTACTAAATGTTGGAAAAATAGTTTGGAAAAATATTGTAAATAGTCATTTTGAGGTATGAAAATACTCAAAATGAAGTTTGGGAGAATAAGAAATTAAAACCCAAAGTGAGAAGATTCTAGAATTGGATTTGTAATATACTGGAGTTACAAAATTTATTTTGGACTATTATTTAGCCTCATAAAGCTAAGGTAATAGCCAAAAATATTTTTAGATGTTATGTTGTAATTGCTAAACAGTTTTCCATCATATTAATGAATTGTTGTTGTTACGTTGTAATAGACAAATATTTTTCTGCCATATTAATGGACTGTTGTTGATATGTTGTAACGGATAAACTTTTTTCAGCCATATTAGTAGGTTGTTATGTTGTAACAGAAAAATATTTTCAGCCATATTAATAGGATGTTAATCGCTTCGTTCCTCCATGAACATTATAAAAGGTGACCTTCTCCTTCACTTTTACACACACCAAAAAAAAAAATTTTTTTAGCTTATTCCTCTTTTCCATATTCTTTCTGTGGCGGTTAAGAAATAGTTAGTTGGTAATTTGAAAGTTTGAGTTCTTTTCTTTCGGTGTGATCGAGATCTCTTGAGTTCTGGTGATAGAGTTTAGGCATTGCTCAGTTCATTGTAAGTAGAAAGTTGGTGCGATGTTGCTATTCGTGAACCGTTTTATCTTAGGAAACAGATGCTGTTGACATTCCTCTAAGTACCCTGGTGAGGAGGCATAAGGTTTGGTTTCTTTAAACTCTTTTGTTATTTTGGTCATTATAATCATGAATATTATTATAGTAAATTAACTGTGATTATTTTTCTTATATTATTTGATTTATTTTTATGATAATCGTTACTATCCAAGTTGTAATTAAATAATTTATTGCATCATATGTTATAACACAATATTGTTGAATTTTTATTTCTAGATATATTATTACTTGTAATAATTTTTCCTAATAATCTTAAAATAGTTACATGTCTTATATCTGTTATTGTTTTATATAATATATCTGGAATTGGTGTATTTGTTTAGAGATATTTTTTTAATAAATTGTGATGATTAAATAATTACAATTTAGACAAATTTTGTCTAGGAGGCTGGATTTTAAGTGGGACTGTTTGTGACCCATCTATGGTCTTTCTTGAGAGTTTGTCTATTGAGTAATATTTAATTATTACCATTTATTTCTAGAAAAAGAAATCTCATTGGATTTGCTATTCTTTTCAAAAGTGGTAACTGAATCAAACAATATTGTTGTGGGCCAAGGGCATACTCCTACTATGGCCTATGTGCCTGCTCTTGTTGTGGTTCGAATGCCAACCTCTATTGTGATTCCTATGGTACCAGCAGTGCACCAAGGAGAAAAGCCTGAAAAGTTCAAAAGGTTGAACTTCAAAATGTGGTAACAGAAGATGTTATTCTATCTGACCACATTAAACCTTGCGAGGTTCTTGACTAAAGAGGCTCCAAAAGCCAATGATAATGAGCAAGACTTCCAAGTCATCACTGTGGTTGATACTTGGAAACGATTTACTACCTATGCCGTAACTATGTAATGAACGGTTTGACTAATTCTTTATATAGTATATATTGTAATAAAAAGATGGCAAATGAATTATGGGAGTCACTAGACTATAAATATAAGACTAAAGATGCTAGGTCTCAAAAATTTGTAGTGGGATACTTCTTATACTTTAAAATGATTGACTCTAAAATAGTAATCAGTCAAGTTCAAAAATTTCAATTGATTCTCTATGAGATTCAAGGTGAAGGGATGGTCATATGTGAACCCTTCCAAGTAGATACTATCATTGAAAAGTTACCCTATGCATAGAAGGATTTCAAGACCTATCTTAAACATAAGTGAAAGGCAATGAACCTTGAAGAGCTTGTTGTTAGACTTTGCATTGAGGAAGACAACAAACATGCTGAAAAATAAGGAGCATCGTCCTGTACGCCTGTGGCTAAAGCAAATGTTGTAGAATATTCTCAAGGCTCTAAAGCCAAGAAGAATAAATAGAAACAACTAAACCAGAAATTGGGGCCTAATGGTGGAGTAGGAAAGAAGCACAAATTCTAAGGGAAGTGCTTCAATTGTGACAAGATGGGTCACAAGGATTCAGGCTGTCAACTTCTAAAAAAGAAGAAGAATGAAGCCAACGTAGTGGATAAAATCACATAAGAGGTTTCTGATATAGACCTCTGTGCACTAGTTTTTTGAAGTGAACCTAGTTGGGTATAATTCCAAAGAATGGTGACTTAACACTGGTGCCACTCAGCATATATGCTTTGACAAAGGTTTATTCACTTCCTTCAAACCACTTGAGAACATGGAGAAGTTATTTATGGAAAACTCATCCATATCCACAGTTAAAGGCCAAGGCAAGATAATCTTGAAAATGACCTCTGGGAAAGAGTTAACTCTGAACGATGTACTGTATATGCTGGAGATCCGCAAAAACTTAGTGTCTGATTCATTGCTGAATAAACATGGATTCCGCATGTTGTTTGAGTTAGACAAAATAGTTTTGTCTAAAAGTGGAATGTATGTGAGTAAGGACTATGTATATAATGGGATTTTTAAACTGAATGTAATGACCATTAAGCAAAATAATAATAAAGATAGCTCTTCTACTTATTTGCTTAAGTCTTCTAATATATAGCATGGTAGATTAGGACATATTAATTATTATACTTTGTGTAGATTAATTAACTTAAACCACATACCCGTTTTCATATTGATTCAGAACACAAGTGTGAAACTTGTGTTAAAGCAAAACTGACAAGGTCATCATTTTAAAGTGTTGAGAGGAACACTGAACCCCTTAATTTGATTCAGAGTGACAAATGTGATTTGAAATTTATACAAACAAAAGGAGGAAATAAGTATTTTATTACTTTTGTCGATGTTATATGTATTTGCTAAAATCCAAGGACGAATCTATAGAGAAGTTTGTTTTCTATAAAAATGAGGTTAAGAATTAACTCAATAAGAAAATTAAGGTGCTAAGAAATGATCGAGGTGGAGAAAATGATTCACCTTTTGAGGAAATCTGTGCATAGTATGGAATCATATACAAAGCCAGAACACCTTACTCGCCTCAGTCAAATGGAGTTACTGAACAAAAGAATCATATCTTGAAAGAAATGATGAATGCAGTATTGATAAGTTCTGGATTATCCCAGAACTTATGGAGAGAAGCAATTTTGACGGCCAATTACCTTTTGAATAAGGTACCCAAAAAGAAAATAAAAAAAGACTCCATATGAGTTGTGGAAAGAAAGAAAACCATCCTAGGATGATTTACAAATATAGGGATGTCTTGCCAAAGTGGCTATACTAACACCTAAGAAGGTGAAAATTGGCCTGAAAACTGTTGATTTTATTTTTATTGGCTATGCACTAAATGGTAATACTTATCGATTTCTTGTGTATGAGTCAATAATCCCAGATATACATAATAACACGATAATGGAATTAAAAAATACATCATTTTTTGAACATTTATTTCCTTGTAAATCAAAAGAAGAAGTAAGTTTATCGAAACGAACCCATAATAATATTACTGAGAATAGTCTAGACCAAGATAAAAAAAAAAAAAGAAACTGAGATTAAACCTCGACAGAGCAAGAGAATAAGGATAGAAATATCTTTTGATCCAGATTTTCTGACATACTTGCTAGAAAGTGAGCCTTGAACGTATACTGAGGCTATAAGCTCTACTGAAGCACCTTTGTAGAAAGAGGCTATTAAGAGCAAAATTGATTTCATCTTATAAAATCACACTTGGAGACTAGTGGACCTTTCTCCTGGATGTAAACCACTAGATTCAAAGTAGATTTTTAAAAGGAAAATGAAAACTGATGGATCGATGTGATGAGAATAAATTCCATTAAGATGGTACTATCAATTACCGCTCTGCGGAGACTCAAAATACACCAAATAGACGGAAAAATAGCCTTTCTAAATGGAGATCTAGAGAAAGAGATCTACATAGAACAACCTGAAGGATTTTTACACCAGGGCAGGAAAAGAAAGTCTGTAAATTAGTGAAATCCTTGTATCAATTAAAACAAGCCCCAAAATAATGGCATGAAAAATTTAATAGCACTATGAAGGGTAATGGATTTAAAATCAATGAATGTGATAAATATGTATATGTCAAAGACACTGAAAATGGTTATGACATTTTGTGTCTTTATATTGATAACATGCTCATTGTTGGTAGTGATAATAAAATGATCAAATCTTCTAAAAGTATGTTGAATTCAAGATTTCACATGAAAGACACGGGTTTAGCCGATGTCATTTTGGGAATGAAAATCTCAATAATTTCTGATGGGCTTGTTTTAAGTCAGTAATATTATGTGGACAATATTCGTAGAAAATTCGATAAAGATAATTCTGGAGTTGTCAAAATGCTAATAGATTTAACTTTATGTTTATCCAAGAATAAAGGAGAGAGTGTTTCTCAAGTAAAATACTCTAGTTTGATAGACAGTCTAATGTACTTTGTTTAAGACCAGATATTGCCTATACAGTTAGTAAACTTAGTAGATATACAAGTAATTCTAGAGTTGAGTATTAGCAAGATATTATAAAAGTATTGAAATATTTGCGGTTTATACGAAATTATAGGCTGTACTATACTAGATATCCCTCTTTACTTGAAGGTTACAGTGTAACGACCCGATTTTTTGGACCGTTAACTACTTATCTCCTTAGTTTACTTATTTAAAAAGAGAAATTTAGATATTAAAAATTCATGACAGTTTTTTTAATACTTTTATTTCTTTTTAAGAGATTTATATTTATAACTAACTATTTACTTAAGTTTTGAAAATAAGTAAAATGCTTCTCTATGGTAAAGTAACCTTTATTTAAATTTGTTTATAAACTTTTTCTTAGGGTGATTTTAATAATGCACAACCATAAATAGCTCCTAGGTGAGGAAGGGGGGTCATATACGGATTATTTAAGTCCCAAGCTCTCCTTAAATAGTTTAGGTCTTTTTGACAGAATCCATTATGTTTTGCATTTATTTAAATCAAAATATTTTTTCTTTTAGATCCTTTGAAAAAATATTTGTTTAAATTCTATTCAATTGAAATACATTTTCAAGTTCAATTTAATAAAATTATGTATTGCGAAATAAAATACCAAATTATAAGTATGTTTTCAAATAACATCAAGTTTACATAATTGAAATCATTTGTCTCATAATAAGAACATATGTGGAAGTAATTTTAATGGTGAGATTCTATTGTCCGTGCCCTATATTCATCCCCATCTCGATTCCAACTAACCAATCAATCAAATCAGAGGTTTCTTTCATTTAGTACCTATAGCATAGATACTCATAAAATGTGAATTTTTTCTCAGCAAGTACAATATAATTCTCACAAAATATTTTACTTATAAATAAACAATCTTTTATGAAAGTCCGGATATGCTGTTTTATAAAATCATTATTTTATGCTTTATTATAAGATGTTGTATCATGATTTTTTCTCATTCTTTGTCACAAAGTCTTTTATCTTTCTTATGAGCCTTAGTGTATGTACTGAGTGTGTACTACCGAATGAGGAACTAGGGGAGCGACCCAACTGAAAACACTCATGGTCATAATCTTAATATATCTTTCCTCGGGAATCCTCGCTTATGGGAGGTAGGTCTTATTTTCGCTCGGATATCCTCACCTAGTGGAGATTGGTACGACACCTTTAAATTCTTTATCTTATTTAGTCTTTTCTTAACATGAGTGAGTACGCTTACAATAAATCCAAACTTATATAGCAATTCCTTTGTTAATGTATGCTGAAGTATTTTTATATGATAACATTGTAAAGTAAGCATACATCATTTTTATAGTATAGGAAATGTATCTTTATAAGCATACATTATACATAGACCATAGAATAATAAAATAAAGGCAAGTTAACATATGAAATAATTTCAAACATATCATATTGTAAATATGAAACATTTTCAAACCATCCATGCCATAAGTGAAATTGTACTTACCTTGTAATATGATTGTCCTAGTTCCACTAGTTAATTAAGTATGTTTAGGTCGACGTTTTGCCTAGATGTATATATACTCTATTTATTAGAGTAATTTAAAATGACCTTATACTTTTTCTTAAAACTTCTAATTATTTAGTGGGTTTAAAACATTTAAGACTCAGTCTTGATCAAATATAAAATATCACATTTGAGAAACAATGTCATATTATATTCATTGACTAATTTATACTTTCAACTTAGATGGGTGAGATTTAATTCTCTTTAACCTTGATCATAGTGATCTTTTTAATCTATCAATAATTTGGTTGTTGATCTATCATCCTAAATCAGTTAAGTTTCCTTAATTATATTTCATTTCATCAAATACTTTGAATTATTCTTGATTAATTTCTTTATTCGTAATTAAGGGTCATAATATAATAAGTGAGTCAAACACACTAATGACTACACAGATTTAAAATCTAAAATCATACTTGGACTAAATATTATTCGGCATTGATCACACTTTTTAGACCCATCACTAAACTTAGGCAAAATAGAATTAGAGGCATATATTATTTATTTCCTATAATTGATTTTATGTCTTAAATTTGAGTAAATCTTTTCTTATCCTAATTAGAGATTAAAATAAAGTTTTTTATTTATTCTTATACCAAATTTCTAATCCAAAATTTCAAGTTTTATAATTTATATTTTTGCTCATAATCTTAAGATTTCTAACATTTATGCTTTCTAATGGTAAATATTGAGTTATATATTATCTTTTTATTAAAGATTCTTCCTTTATTTACTTTTATACTTTAATATAGTCTTAAAACTGTCTAAAATAACTTTCTCACATATTTGACCCATATTTTGTCAAAATTACACTTTTGACCCAAATACTCAAAGTTTTTGCATTTTAGTCCTAGCAACTTTTGAGCAAACATCTTTAATTTTGGAAAGCATTTTTAATGGGTAAAAATCTGTTATTAAGGATTGAAGTCTAAATCATTAAGCTTGGTTCACTTTCATGCATATTTTATTTTAGGATCCTACACTTAAAAATCTTCCACTTTTGTGTTTAGTCATTTTGATTTTACTATTATTATGATTATTATTTAGCCTTTATTATTATGAAATATTCATATTTAAAGGCTTAAGAAATCAACAACATAAGTCTAAATGTAATATAAATTATATAACATTTAAAGTAGATCAAATATGTTATTACTCATTTATTATTTTATAGAATCTATTTAAACACATAACAAGCAAAGTGAGGGAATATTTACCTTCCAAGCTTGAATCTTCTTTCTTATGTCTCTGCCACAAAACTAGGTGCTCTCTTCTCTTGAATATAATTATTAATTTCTAGAGTCGATGGGTAAAATATTATAGTTCTTGTGGATTTGGAAGAAAGTGAGGTAGAAAGAGTTTTTTTTTTTTTTTTTGTTGAGAAAGGATAGCTGGAAAAATGAAGATAGTTTTGGCTAAGTAATTAGAAGATTAAGTATAGATTTAAATTGCCAAATAATGGATCTATTTATAGGCCATTCATAGGAGGTATCCAATAATATATACATTCATATTCTATCAAATAATCCAAACACTATTATTATCAATTTGTCAATATATCTTCTTTTACTACTCCATTACCTTTTCTTTTATTTTATTTTTCACTTATCCACTGCTTTTATGTCTAATATTTCTTCTTTTTCAATTATTTGAAATCCAATATCACTAGTTCCCAAAGAAAGTCTCCACTAGATTAATATTTTTTTTATATCTTTTGAATTATTTTAGAGATAAAAGCTACTAATTAATATTGTGTATGTCTTCTATTTTGAATTATGACCACTAATTTTCAAAGAACATTTCTATTATCATTTTCTTTTTTCCTATATTTTAGAACTACTCACTAACTTTATTTCTTTCCTTTTCTATTCCACTAATTTAAAGTTATTACCTTCCTAAACTAAAACTTCCTTACATTTCATCTTTTTCTACAACTTATTTTCTACCATTAGATTGATTTGTTCACTTAATTCTTTGTATACTTAAATCCTAGCCATTCAAATTATGGCATGGTTCTATTTTGGTACAACTATTAACTTTAGGTTATAAAATGTAACAATTTTTTTAATGTGATATAAATATGTCACATTCTTAATTAGGTTATATTGATGTACATAATATAATCTTTATAGTATCAATTTATTATTAAGGAAAACTAACTTAGAATTTCTAAGTTAAAACAAGAGATAACTATGGTTTTCTCATGTAATAAAATTTAATATTAAAATAATACTACACACATAATTTCAAGTATTTGCGAACGTAAAATTATTAAAATTTGACACTAAGTTTATTAATAATAATTCTATGAAGATTGCAAGTCTAGGGATTCCTAGGGGGTTACATTTGGTTATTTGGATAAAGTTAGGATCAACCAATTTTAAGACTTAGCTTAAATTAAGTAATCAATCCTCATAGGTTCGACACTATTAATTCCTAAATCTATATTATTTGTGACCGTGTGCACTTGTATGAAAGTGTGAGTATAATTTATAGTTGCATATTCTAACCAACAGGTATGAATGAAAGCATTCATCAAATCTCTAGATGAAAGAGCGGGGAGAGCAGTTTAGACTGGTTGGGATCATCATACGACAAAGGATTAAAAGAATAATATATTTCTTAAACTTGAGATTTCTTGGTCTACTGAAGATAAATTTGCAAACTATAATTCTAAAGTATTGCATGCTATTTTAAATGGAGTTGATGCTTATTAAATAAAAGTGATTTCAAATTTGTACATCTATTAAAGAAGTTTGGATATCCTTCAAACTCATTTTAAAGGATTTCGTGATATGAAAAGAACTAAATTATTCATACTAACCTCTAGATTTGAAGATTTGAAAATACACAAAGATGAATCAATTTTTGATTATTTTACTAAACTTTATAATATTCCTAACGAGTCATTTGCTTTAGATGAAAAATTTACAGATTCAAAGATGGTAAGAAAAATTTTCAGATCTTTGCATGATAAGTTTCAACCAAACTTAATTGTCATCGAGTAGAGCAAAAATCTTGATCTGATAAAACTTGAAGAGTTGATGGGTTCACTTCAAACATATGAAATGAACCTCAAGCAAAAAAAAAAAGGAAAAAAAAAAACCATTGCACTAAAAGTAGAATCTGAAAGAACGAAAGAAACGGGTGAAGAACTTGTCGTACAATAATTTTCAACAAATTTCTTAAGAAATTTGACAAGTAATCCAAAATAGCAAATACCTCCAAAGATAATAATTCCTTTAAAATTGACAATCTTAATTAAAAAAAAACAATTCGACATAGGGGATGTGAAGATTATAACCACATACATGTTGGATGTACCAACACTTTGAAAAAGAAATGAAAAGTTATGACTTTTACTTGGAGTGATGAGGAATCAAATGGTAGTAAAGAAGAAGATGATAGCCATATAAGCAATCATGTATTAGATTCATGAGTTTTACTTTTTAATCAACAAAATTTTGAGGAGAACCAAATTCTTTTTACAAATACATGATTGCTTACATAGTTATCATCTTCAATAGAATTTTAAGGAGAACCAAATGATTTTTACAAAAAGTATTTGATTCTTCTCAAAATTCTATTGATGTTACAACATGAAATATATCCGTTGCAACACAAAATATTCCTTTCACTACATGAAATAAATTAGCACCATCTTTCCCATCATATTTAAAGAATAATACCCATATGTCATTTTTGCATTGTTAGAAGTCATATTAAAGCTAGGTGTTTTACTACAATGAATTTCTTGAAAAATAATTATTTTACTAATTCTTTTTCTACTAATTTTCCAAGGAAAACACTTAGAGCAAAAGATTGATTTAACTAATAACTCTAAACAATTGTGGGTTAAAAAAGTGAGCTGAATTATTTTGTTTAATTCCCTTATCTAAAAACATCTATTACTAACTCTCAGTAGTTTGATAGTGTATATTCTAGACATATAACAGAAGATAGAAGAATTTTTAAAGATTACAAACTTGATTCTATTGGGCAAGTGACCTTTGGAGATGGTCTCAAAGGAAAAGTTTTTGGCAAAGGACCCCTCAACGTGGAAAGATTTCCAAGACTGAAGAATGTGCTTCATGTGGAAGGACTTAAAATTAATCTAATTAGCATCTATCAGATATGTGACTTAGATCTCCACATCAACTTTAACCATGACAAGTTTTTTGTTATGGATAAATCTAAAAATTGTGTCTTGGAATGACTAAGATCCATAGTCAACTATTATACCTTGACTTTATAACTGTCAAAAGGCCACTGTTAATGAAATTGATGTTTGGCATGAAAAGCTTTGACATTTAAATTTCAATACATTAACAAAAATTAAAAATACAGGTATTGTTTGTGGTTTACCAACTCTTAGTAAAACGTCTCCATGTATATGTAGATCATGTCAACTTGGAAACAAGTTAAAGTCTACACATAAAGTTGTACAACATATTTTAACACTAAAGATATTAGAATTACTTCATATGAATCTCATGAGTTCGATACAAGTAGAGAGTATAAGAGGTAAGCACTATGTCTTTGTCTGTGTAGATGATTTTTCCATATATTCTTAGATACAATTTTTAAGAAGAAAATCTGACATATTTAATGCCTTTTAAATTTTATGTCTTAACCTGAAAATTGAGAAAGATTGTAATATCAGCAAAATAGTAAGAATTTAAAGTGATCATGATAAGGAATCCTAAAATTCTTCTTATATTAATTTTCGTGATGAGCATGGAATTTCATACAAATTTTGCACATCTAAAATAGCACAACAAAATAATGTAGTAGAAAGGGAAAATCTTAGATTGCAGGAATTGGCCCGAGTTATGTTGAATAGCAGAAAGATAACCAAGATATTGTAGACGCAATAAACACAACTTGCTACACAATCGATCATGTTTATTTGCGTCTAGATACCCAAAAAAAAAATCTTATGAGATCTACAAAGGTAAGAAACCTAATCTAGTTTATTTTCATATCTTTGAGAGTACTTGTTATATCCTAGATGATCGAGAACACTTAGGTAAGTTCGATGTGAAAAGTTATATTAGTGTTTTTCTTAGATATTCAAATAATAGTAGAGTATAATGTATCTAGAACTCAAACTATTAAAGAATATACAAATGTAACTATTGATGATTTTAATGATTTTGTAGAATTTTCAAAGGAGGAAGAGATATGCAGCTTTATAATGAAGCTGTGGATGAATCTATTTCTGAACTTGATGTTCAACACAATCAAATAATACTATAACATCATTAGTATAGATACAGAATGAGTTTGAACAACAAATTGCACCTTCGAATGTCATCAATGATAAGAAAATAGTGAACCCTTATCAAGGGTAAAGAAAAATCATCCATTTGACCTCATTATCGGTTATATTGATAATATCATGATCACAAGAAAAAAACTACGTAAATTGGGCCCAATATGTGTGCTTTACTTCGATAATTGAGCCTATAAAAGTGAAGGAAGCCCTATCAAATAAAGTAATGTGACTAGAATCAAATGGATTTTTAAAAATAAAACTAATAAATTTAGTTACATTGTAATAAATAAAGCTAGGTTAGTTACACAAAAGTACACACAAATTGAGCAGATTGATTTTGAAGAAAGCTTTGCCCCTATTACTAGATTAGAGTCAATCCAATTACTTCTTGCCATGTCAAATCACATAGGTTTCACTTTATTTCAAATGGATATAAAATATACATTTTTAAATACAATTTTGAATGAACAAGTCTATACATAACAACTAAAAATATTTGAAAATCCATATTTGCCTAATTATGTTTTCAAACTCAAAAAGTCACTTTATGGAGTGAAACAAGCACATAGTATAATATACCCCTAACCTAGCTAGTTGAACTTTACTTGAAAATGTAACCCATTAGGCCAAGACATGGTAAGCCTTCAAAAAATTCCTTGAGGTAAGCCTTCATCAACTTCCTTGAGAATTGAGTATTAGAAAGCAGAAGATCTAAACGGCTCGTTTAATATGCAGGATTGGATTAGACTAGCTTGGACTATTAAATAGAATTGGATTGGATTAGATTGGATAATGCTATTTAATACTATACTGTGTTTGATGCAACATAGGACTGAAACAAAGTAAATATAACAACTTTTCTTAATGTAGTTCTAATTATATTTTATTTATAAATAAATAAATATTTCTAAAAATTGAAAAGATAAATTTAAATGATGATTACATAAAATAATACGATTTTAATTTATTTATGAAAAATAGGTATATAAAAATAAAAATAAAAAATTATTAAAGAAAGAAAGAAAGAAAAATCAAAAGGTGTGCCCACGCATGGGACTAAATTAACCCAACCTTTAGTTAGGAGAATTTAGTCCCATAGGAAGGAGACTAAAAGAAAGGGTTGGACTCCTTTGTCCAATCATCCCTTGGACCCAAACATGGGACTAGACAAAGGAGTCCAATCCTAACCCTTAGTCTGGCCCACTAAACACGGCCGAAAAGAGCATTTTATTTCGAAAATCTATTGTTGCAATAATATTTTAGAAACAAGGCATAAACATATCATGGGTGAATGGAATTGTAGCTTAGCCAACCTTCAAGAATATATTGATGTAACTTAAACTAGCATTACAAAAACTATAATGAGCTAGCACTCAATAAGTAAAGATGGTGCATGGATGTGGATGATAATACTACAAAACTTTTGTTACCCACTGCATAACTTTCCTTGGAAAATATTTTATAGACTTCGCTTTGAAATATTCTTTCCTTGAACATCGTTTTGGGCTCCTTTTTAAGTATAACTCCTAACTTAATGACAGAGTAGACCTATTTCATTTGCTTACCTTGTCTTAATCCTTTTGCCTCAAGGGATTTCACCATATTCATATATTTAGCTTACCCTATCCTAGCCTTTCGCCATAAGGGTTCTCGCCACTTCTTTTTCTATACAATCATTAGGCCAGGAGCAATACCTTATAAATAGTATAACCTTGAAACTTAGGCACAATAGTAACATTTTATTTAAAATGAGAACTTCTCAAAATCATTTTAACTTTCCCTTCATAACATATTTTATACATATATCGTGCATATTATTCAATAAGTATTATAATATGTATGCATTTTACACATAAATAGGCACGTACTTCACATAATATTTAGAAAATATTTGTACTTATTATACTCTTGTAATATAGTAAAAATGTTTCTCTTTAATTATCTTTAGTTAATATTCTTCTTATTCTTCGTGTGTATCTCCAAAATCTCACTTTATCTTTCTTTCCTTTTCATTTCTCTCAAAACTTTACTCAAATATGCATCTCTTACTTATGTCTATAACTGATTCTCAAGCTCATATTTATAGGTTTAAGCTAGCTCCTCATAACCAAAGACTTTCTATAATAAAAGACTTTCTATAATACGACACCTAGATGTTGAACATGTGGATAAGGTAAGTGGCAAATTAAAGTTGTCAATGTCGCTATACAATACTTTAGGTTCAGATACCTAGCACCATGTGTCTGAACCTAAAGTACTGTATAACACATTGACAACTTTTGCCACTAACCTTATCAGCATGTTCGAAATCTTGCTAGTACCTTTCTACCACTGATTCTGATTGACGCCTCATACTTTTCCATTTCACACCTTGTACTTAACATCTATATCTCATACTTACATTCAACACCTCGTGCTTATAATGATACCTTGTGCTTCTCGACACCTCGTGCTTTGAAGACATCAGGATTCCCTTTTGAGATAACATCTGAATATCCTTATTTATATGACTATCTGGCACATAAACTAAGAAATAAAAACTTCTCCCTAAAGACTAATCTCAACATCACAAGTCTTTCTATCTCGGTAGCTAGTAGCTTATCTATTCTAGATTTGCAGAAACTCAACTGTCAATTTTTTTAGAAAAAATTTTCCTTCACCACTCTAAATATCTCAGTCAGTAGCTTAGCTCTTTTCAATTGCTTAGAAACTAACTATAAAAGTATCTTATAAAATATAAAATCTTTCTGTTAGAATCTTTATGATCATGTAAAACTATTAACCTCCTTATAGACTAGCTTAACTCCTCTAATTAACTTGAAAACTCTGCAACACATAACATGTAAGTATGTATATGAATCTAGGTATGATACTTAGGGCATGGTATGAATGTTTGACAACATTTTTGAATGTAAAAAGCTACACTAGAGAGAGAATAGATAAAACTTTGTTTATCAAATATTTTGACTCTGGTATTATAATTGCTCAAATTTATATTGATGATAATGTTTTTTTGTTCTACATCCCAATATAAAGTGCAGAAGTTTGTCAACAAAATGAAGAAAGAGTTCGAAACGAGTATGGTAGGTTAATTAGTGCTAAACTAATCTAAGATGCTAAACTAGTGCTCAACTGTGATTCGATGACATGCATGACATGAATAGTTTATAAAACAACTATGCAAAAGTATAGGTTCTAAAAAGTGATCTTGTTTTAAAATAATGTCACTTTAGATTTTTCAGAAATTCAAATAATAAAGCAGTTCTATTTTAAACAAACATAAAATAAAAACATACATGCAGCAAAATCCCATAACAATATTATACATATAATGTACCCTATTTATATCTCAAATCACTAACCAACAATTTAATAATCTAAATTCATGCTTTCAAAAATATCATAATTCAAAATAGTTAAAAATTAGATAATTAAATCCCACTATCACTGCGAAAGGTAGGCCTAGCTGTCGGGTATTCATGCTATCCTTCGCTTCTTGGTTTGATGCTTGTTTGATATTCGGGAACCTTCATTTGCTCACTTTGGAAAGTAACTTTCTCAATGGTCACTTGAATGGCCAAAAGTACCTTGCCATCCCAATCGTAGGATCGAAATAGATTAAGATTGAGTTCTTAATTGATTGATTTGGACTTTTAAGCAAAACCAAGTCTCAGCATGCAAATGAGGCAAACAAGACTTGCTCGGGGACAGGTTTCAGTGAATGACACATTCAATATCTCTATGTACTTCCATTTGACCCATTCAAATTTCAATCCAAAACTAATACCCATGTTCCAATCTAACATATCTTAAAATGACGTGTTAAACCCTAAAACGGCTTTCTTTTTCTACCTCAAATTCAGTCAACGATGGGTTTTCGGTGGCAACAAGGCCATAAGTGATACGTGATGATGGAAAAGGCGAGGCTCCGCAATAGGTGGTAGATCGGTTGTGAGTTCATTTATGGTCATTGATAAGTGTATTTTACACTTATCTGTACTATATTTTCATGCTTAAGAATTGCTCGTCTTTGAACTCTTTTTATGTGTTTTGTTATTTTTGATGTATATTTTAGGTAAGAACTTAATGAGAGGAGAATTTTGACTTTTTAATGAAACCAAGACTAAACTAAGACAATTTTAATCTTTTCCGAACAAAGACGGATGAAAAACATCTCAGCAGAGTGTAATAGTGCAAAATTTGTAGAACTCTTGGCACTGCAGCACCCAATTTTGCTGAGTTTCTTCCATTCTGGCAGCAGTGCCACTCCACGGTGCCGCAGCATTGTGGTATCAATGCCATGGCGCCACAGTACCACTTGCACGATGTCATGGTGCCATGAAATCAACCTCGTGGCACTGCAGTGCCAGCCCCTGGATAACGTGGCACTGCAGTGCCACAGTCTGATACTACAGTGCTAGCTCTTTGATCGTCTTAGTACTATAGTACCACAGTTGGTGCCGCAGCGTTACAAAGTGCAGACACATTTCAGAATTTCTAGATCATAGCCGATCGGCTTTTTTTACCTAAACTCTCTTATACTTATCTGATAAAGGAGGACGAGGGGAACAAAAACCCTCGCGGCCAAGGGTTCCTAGAGCCATTTCTAAGAGAGAACCAACATCAAGAAGAGGATTTAAGAAGAACGAGGACTCAGATTAGAAGCTTCGAATGAGTTTTTCAATCTCTTCTTTTTTCTTTTCTATTTTCTATAAAATGATTATGTATCAGTTTTTGTATATTTTTTTTGAATTATTTTGTAAGAACATGAGCTAAACTCCATTTCTAGGGAGGCAATTGAACCTCTAATATAATTCAATTATTTAGTTTTCCTCTATTGTTCTTGATATCCATGGTTGAATTGATTGTTTTATCTTAAGTTTAGTGCATCTATTTACTTGGCCACTAAATAGATTGCTGTTGTGAAATCTATATGAACTTAGGAGGGGGAATATAGGTTTAAACATAGATAGAATAACATAAGATCACCTAATATAGGGTGAGTTTGCATAGGATAGGAATATACCTATGTAACTTGTGCAACCTTGTGTAAGAATGACTAAACTTAATGAGTCTAATCAATTTATATAAGGGGTAACATATTATCTTTTTTAGACATTTTTACTTATGTCTTGGAAAGGATTTTGTGAATACTTTAGGATTCTTAGTTGTCAATTCCACATGGATAATTATTGTATGAGGAAAACTAGTAGTTGGAGGAGTTAGAGGGTAGATTGTATCCCTAGGTTCCCTTTTATTGCTCTAAGAACTACCCTTAGCTGTCTAATTTTCATTCCCTTTCTTACCTTTTACATTACTATTTACATTTTGATTCTTGCATAAGACCATCAATCATTGCCGTTTGGATAAATTGGAAACTAGTTTCGTTTAGTACTTAGTATTTGTGAATCGAGTACTCCTCGTAGGATCGACACTCTCTTCTATATTATTTTTTGCGACCTATATACTTACGGTATTTTATGTGTTAGAAAGAGCCTAATAGCCGTCAGTATTCACGAGCTCAATTGAAGAACATGGCACTACGATTGAGGTGGCCTCTTAGTAGGGTAACTAGTGTTGAAAATATAGGTCGAGCCAAATGAGCTAGCCCGTGGCCTTGTCATATGGTCTGGCCCTAACCAAGTACATCCATGGCTAAGACGCTTAGGGTGAGCCGCTAGCCTTTTTTTTCAATCTTTTTTTTTGGTGGCCCAATAGTTCTCACCCTCCTTACCCCAACAATCTAAAATTGGACCATTGAGGGTACAAATGGTCACATATGTGACTATTGGCCTTGAGGGTTGTGGCCACCCCTTGTCCTTCTATTTTTTAAAAAATACAAGGGAAAAAAATCCAAATTCTTCCTGTAAAGACTTCTTCCCTTTACTTATTTCTTTACACTTCCCCTTCAATCTTCATCTTCTCTTTTCTTAATCTATCATTCTCTAATCTCTACTTTAACATTTTATAATTTACTGACATTAATTTCTAAAATTTCCCAAAAGTCTCCCAATTGCCTAGTATTATTACTATTTTGCCAAAAAAAAAGTATTATTTCCCTTTCGATGTTCAAGTCTCAACACTCAACTCTCAAGTCTCAAGACTCTCTCAACTCGAGGTATAAGTATCATAAGTTATAATATGTGTTTTATTAATTTCTTTGATTTAATGTGTATTATCATGATAAATTAATATTTGTATTAGTTTTTTATTTTTTATGAGTAAGGTAGCTAATTTTAGTAATAGGTATAATCATAAATATCATTTCTTAATTTAATATGTCTATTTATTTTTTTTGTTGATGAATATGTGTATTAATAGGTATAAATATCATATCTTTAATTTAACATGTATACTAATTTTTTTGATGAGTATGTGCATAATATTTAATTTGTGTATTTACTTTTCTTAATTTTAATTAAGAGATTGATATCAAATGTACTTGATAAGGTTTATCATCTTATTAAATATGTTTATTATCATTCAAATTAATTAATTACCAAAATATTTAGTGTTGTAGGATATAGACATGAATAGAAATATCCACAATCCCATTGATTTGAATGACAATAACTTTGGGATGGATGCGTAATGTGGAGGAGATACATATCCACCAAATGGAAGGTGCTAATGGAAATATCAATGCTTCACAAAATAGTAGTTCAGGAAGCACTGCCTCAAAAAATGCATAGCCAAACACTTCACCGGATGAGAATATTTTGATATCGAAGGAAAAGTTGAGCATCAAGTAATATAGTGTGAGTATCGAGTATCGTCCCACGAAGACTGTGTTTACTAATTACCGAAATTTAGCTAACCCTAATTTTATTTGAATTAAATGATTAAAGAAAAATTTAATTAAGGACTAAATAAAATTAAAATAGCGAGAATAAAAAAAATTAAGCAAGAACGAAAAAAAAGAGATTTAAATCAATAATAATAAACCTAGGGTTTCTAATTTCACCGTAACCAATCCACTTTAAAATTCTCTATCTCATTAACCTAAAATTATTTCCCTAGTTGATAGTCGAGATTCTCTAATTTATTCACTATCTTCTCTCGAGTTCAAGCAAAAATATCACGAATTACTAATTCACTATATTCTTATGTAAATTAAACTAATTAAGAATTCATTACAATCTACGGAAACTCATATAGCAACTACACATCTCATGTAAATATATTACCAAAAATATTTTCAGTCTACTGAAAATGGTAACGAAAAAAATATTACTGTTAAAATGTTGAAAAAGCACTACCAACAATTAGTATTCTCAGTTGACCGAAAATGGTAGAAAGTGTATCTAACGATTATATACGGCTAGTTTTCACTCAAGTTTATAAATAGAAGCTATTACAAGACTTGAAAAAGATTTTGCATGAATTTAAATTGTTATCTAACTACTTTCAACGTACAAAAGCCTATTCTTATATTGAATTAACTTTCAAATTATATTAAGCTAATCTTGGAAGATTCATTGTACATTATTCTTAAATCTCCTAAGTCAACATTATATTTATTACTTTTGTAAGGAGAGTTTTTGAGTGTATTCACTTTTGATCATTGAAAAATTATTGAGTTTTAGGTGAGGTTGTCACTCGAATTTAAACAACTCGAGTGTAGATGAGGTTGCCACTGAAGTTAAAATAACTCGTGTTAGGTGAGGTTATCACCGAAGTCTAGACAACCTGAGTGTAAGTGAGATTGTAATAAGAGTCTAAATAATCAATAAGTTGGTGAGATTGACACATTATCTAAACAATCTGTATAAATGAGGTTGTCACTGGAGTCAAAATAATCCGAGGTTAGGTGTAATTAAGCCGAAGTCAAGACAATTGTACAGACATGAGTATACCTAAAGAGAAATCAGTCCTTGTGTACAAAAGTTAGTCAAACCTACAATTTTAATCCAAATATTGGAAAGCTCAAAATAAGTTGCTAAGAGTCAGAGACGTATACAAACCGTCGTATTTGTTGAATCTTGTAAAAATCGAGTTTGTATTTTCTATATACTTACTTTCTTTATTTTATTGCAAACTATTTAATTGTATGTTTGATATTTATTGTTATTAATTTACTTATTATTATTATATATTTAGTATTATTGTTGATTTAACTTAAAAGTTTAAAAATAATAATCTCTAATTTTATATAGTTAAAAAATTTCTTAAAAAATTTTAAAATCCAATTCATCTCATTTCTTAAATTTCTTAAATTGTCAATTTTGGGCTAGTAGAAATACTGTAAAGCTGAGGTCTAAAACTAGGAAATTTGGATTACGTATTGTCTGTTAGTGGAACTCCACCTGTTTGTCGTTAAAGAAAACAATAGAATATTAATATGTTGTTACTATGTTTTATTTTGAGTTCTGTAATATTGCAGCTGTATGGGCAGCTAAATCGCAGCCAATGATGAGCACAGTGACATGCATGACTCGAGGATTAGCGAGGAGTTTCATTAGAGATGGGCTAGAGGGAAAAAGATGAAAGAGGGAGAACAAGAGAGAGTGTGTATAGGCAAGTGGGGCACATGGCTACCCATGAATAAGCTGTGTGTAATTTAAAAAAAAAAACATTACACAATGGATCCGATTCCAAGATGTTCTTTCAAAAATGCCCCTAAAAATTGCAAAAAGTAACCTAAACTTTCAGAAACAATGAGACAAGCCTAAATTTCTAAAAGCTTTTCAATTCAATCCAATTTCAAAACAAGCTTTTTATTTTTAGCTAGTTTTAGTCCGAAATTTGTGAAATTACTATTTTACCTTTGTGTAAAAAAATGGTTTTACAGGATGAACCAGTACGGCGTACAGTGTCCTTGCATGCTTTAATTGCATTAATGGTGACATCTTATCAAAAATGGAATCTTTCTTTGACTTTTCTCTCTCTTTACTCACTGGTATTTTCTCTTCAATGCATTTTCTTCTTTTTCAAACTGCTTTTCGTGCATTTCACACATCTTTTCCGAGTGAAATGTTTCTTTTTTTATTCCCCCCCTTGATCTCTAATTATTATTATTAAGATCGTTTCTTCGAAGCATTAATTAACATTATTTCATAGTACGCTCTCTTAAACTCTGTTTTCACACAATCCTTAACCAGTTACCTCCTCACGCCTGAGATATTCTTCATGGGTCCGTACTATTAGATCTAATGAAGGAGTCTGTCGTGGACGGTGGTGGAGACTTGGCCCTAGTTTCTTTACGTACAATTAGATAAGTGTTTCTATTTAATTTCGAATCGGGTATATAATATAATTTGCTAGATAAGATGAGAAAGGGGCCTCCGTACGATGTCTTTCTTAGTTTTAGAGGAGAGGATACTCGTGATAATTTTGTTAGCCATCTTTACGCCGCCTTGCGTCGAAACAAGATCGAAACCTACATAGATTACAAACTCGAGAGAGGAAATGAGATTTCACCCTCTCTTTTGAAAGCAATTGAGGCGTCAGTGGTCTCACTAATTATCTTCTCCAAAAACTATGCATTCTCCTCTTGGTGCTTGGATGAAGTCGTCAAAATACTAGAGTGTAAGGAAAAATATGGACAATTTGTTATTCCCATTTTTTACCATGTGGATCCATCACATGTACGGAAACAAAAGGGGAGTTACGCAGCTGCGTTCGATTTTCTTGAAGAGTATTTCAAGGATAGAATGGACAAAGTGTACAAGTGGAGGGATGCTTTGTCAGCAACGGCCAATCTGTCTGGCTGGGATTCGCAGGTCACCAGGTAAACTAATCTTTCAAAAGGCTATTCTGTGAGTTTTACTTTTTTCTTCGTTTTTTTGGTTTCTGTTGAGAAAGCTTTGATCAATATATAATAACACATAGCTACGTCATATAAATTCATATGATAACTCTAAAATACTTTCTAATATTTGGCCTTCAGAACTTACGATTCTAAAACAGAGAAATTAGAGCCGGTGTCCCTTTTTTTTACTTGATTATCCCCCGACTTTTTTTTTTTTTAAATATCATTACTATATGCTGAGTTCGGGACCCGTTCTCAAATCATACACCCACGTGGACGATTAAGCGGCAGCGGCAGAACAGATCACAAACGGGACTCACCGTCCGATAGGTGTCGAGAGTGATTAACTAAAGGTTACGCGGGTCACACGTGATACCACATCGGCCATTAGGCTGTCCGAGGTTAGGGCCGAGCCCATCACAGACCCTGAACAGACTCGGTCCAGTCCGACCCTTACCTCAACAGTTGGGGGGTCGAAAGTCCCAAGGGTCTTCCACTAAAATACAATGGAAAGCAACTCACAACTCCAGACCCAGATAGAGTATTTAATACGATCTTGGTAGGTATGCGCAAGGGGCAAGCCGTCCTGACAGAATGATGATTTGTCCATAAACGGATTCGAAGATTTCTGCAAACTTTTCCTAAAGCAGTACGCGGGTGTCTGGAGACAGCAAAAAACTATGCGAGACCTTGACCGGTTGGAGCAAGTCACAGATGAGTCCCCGCGAGAGTACCTGTCGAGTTTCCTCGAAGTCATGTCCCTAGTCCATAACGCCGGTCCAGGCCGCAAGCTCATTCGTCAGGAGACTGCAGCCAGGATCAATGCTATCGGACCACCTCCTTTTGAATCTTCCCTATGATATGGTAGACGTCCAGGCGAAGTCAGAAGGGGTATTCAGGGTGCTGGAAAGCCACCAGAAGGCGCCCAAGACCTCCGCCGCGATAAGAATGACGCTGGTACAAACCCCGGCCCCGCAAGGAGTGAAAAGGCCCTCACTGGACCAAGGGTTGACTCCGAAACAGGAAGCCCCCATCCGAGACAGTCAGGAANCGTCCTGACAGAATGATGATTTGTCCATAAACGGATTCGAAGATTTCTGCAAACTTTTCCTAAAGCAGTACGCGGGTGTCTGGAGACAGCAAAAAACTATGCGAGACCTTGACCGGTTGGAGCAAGTCACAGATGAGTCCCCGCGAGAGTACCTGTCGAGTTTCCTCGAAGTCATGTCCCTAGTCCATAACGCCGGTCCAGGCCGCAAGCTCATTCGTCAGGAGACTGCAGCCAGGATCAATGCTATCGGACCACCTCCTTTTGAATCTTCCCTATGATATGGTAGACGTCCAGGCGAAGTCAGAAGGGGTATTCAGGGTGCTGGAAAGCCACCAGAAGGCGCCCAAGACCTCCGCCGCGATAAGAATGACGCTGGTACAAACCCCGGCCCCGCAAGGAGTGAAAAGGCCCTCACTGGACCAAGGGTTGACTCCGAAACAGGAAGCCCCCATCCGAGACAGTCAGGAAAGTGGCAAGAGGGGGAAGATGCCCCGTGACCCTCTGCCGAAATATGAGCTCAACACGCCGATCGACATGATCTTCCTCCAAAACAGGGACATGGGCATTTTCAAAGACCTGCCCAAATCTGGCGTCCCTGAGCACATGAAGAATAGGAACAAGTATTGCCAGTTTTACAAAGACTACGGGCACGAAACAGCCCACTGCCACAACCTTTACGCACAGGTCATGAGGTCGATCCATGCTAGTAGGTTGAAACAGTACGTGAAAACCGGCAGAACCCAGCCACAAGAAGATGTCTCCAGGCCTGAAAAGGGGAAGCAGACCCAGGCCTCTGGGTCAGGAGAGCAGACCCTGAGATAGTGCCGACCATCATGGGCAGGCTAGAGCCGATCCAGGATCAAGAGGAGAAGGAAAAATGCCTCAAAATGGCTGAAGGAAGGGTGAAGCGCCTAAGGGGGATGGGCCATTTCGTCAACCATTTGATGATGGGAGAAAGCCGCACCTCTGCCGCTCCTGTTGTTTTCACCCAGCAAGATTTGACTACAGTACACCTGCCTCACGATGAACCCTTGGTGATTAAACTACAGATCGGCTCTGCATTGGTCGAAAGGGTCCTGGTCGACGGTGGAAGCAGCGTCGATATCCTGTTCCTTAGCACATTCGAGAATATGAACCTGCTCCTGTTCTTCATGTGCTCAAGGACGCCAGATTTTGGTGGGTCTTTGAAAATGGCTCTGTCCCTGTTTTGGAGGAAGATCATGTCGATCGGCGTGTTGAGCTCATATTTAGGCAGAGGGTCACGGGGCGTCTTCCTTTTCTTGCCACCTTCCTGACTGTCTCGGATAAGGGGCTTCCTATTTCGAAGTCGGCCCTTGGTCTGGTGAGGGCCTCTTCACCCCTTGCGGGGCCGGGGTTTATACCAGCGTCATTGTTATTGCAGCGGAGGTCTTGAGTGCCTTCTGGTGGCTTTCTAGCACCTTAAATACCCTTTCTGACTTCGCCTGGACGTCCGCCATATCGTACAGAAGATTCAAAAGGAGGTGGTTCGATAGCATTGATCCTAGCTGCAGGCTCCTGACGAATGAGCTTGCAGCCTGGACCGAGTCGGCATTTTGGACTAGGGACATCACCTCGAGGAAACGTGACAAGTACTTTTACAGGGACTCATCTGTAGTCTGCTCTAACCGGTCAAGGTCTCGCATGGTTTTTTGCTGTCTCCGGACACCCGTGTACTGCTTTAGGAAAAGTTTACAGAAATCTTCGAACCCGTTTATGGATTTATCCGGAAGCTGTTTGAACCATAGCAGAGCTGGTCCCGCCAGGGTCATAGAGAAGACTTTACAGGTCACGGCCTCGTCCCTGGTTTTCAAGGCCATCTTCTGTTAAAAGTGGTATATGTGATCGAAGATGTCAGCTTTCCCTCGAACGGCTTGAAGGCTGGGGTCGTGAAGTCCCTCGGCCTGGGCTCCATCTGGATCCAGTCAGCGAAGGCCATCTGGTTGATCCCTCGTATAGTTTGCTCTGCCAGATCATCGGAGTTTTGGCTGTGATGGGCCCCGAGTCTCTTACCTAATTCTGCCATCATCTCTTGCTTCCAGTCGGGAGGTGTACCTCCTGGGCTACCATGGCGTCTTCCGCCCATCGCCTCCCTGGTTTAGAGGGGTCTCGACTGGCTTTGTCGTGCCCCCTGCATCCGCGATCTGGATGGGGCGGGAACTTCTCCTCGCGGTTGGCTTCCGAATTCTTGTTGGAACTCTTTGTCAAAATCTTCTCTCCGCTGGCTCCTGTTTTCGCTCGCTAGCAGCCCTTCAAGGCGGGCGTTATCTCTGCGTACCTCTGTGACTTCATTCTTTAAACCCAAGATGGCCTCGTGGGCCATCTCTGCCTTCTGGTTTGCTTCCATCAGGGCGGCGAGCATCTGATCCAACTTCTGTTCCAGGTCTGGTCGTGCCTCTTGGGAGCTCCCTTCGGCGTCGGGACGTGTGCTCCTGGTTGTCATCCTCAAGGGTGCTATCTGACGTTGTATGTCATTTTGTTCGAGGAGAGCGCGTTCATGAGTCTCTTACTTTTTTTCTCACGCTCAACCGTTTTTCCCACAGACGGCGCCAAACTATTGGATCGGTTTCTCACCAGTCGTCCACGTGTCTCTGAACCGCTAATATTGTGTCCTCCAATTGTCCACGTGTCCTTACTATTCCAAAGTGCTCTGAACTTCAGGCAGGGTCGGAGAGGCGGGGGTGGCCACCTGCAAAGAACAAACAACATGTTTAGGTCACGGCCATAATCCGACCCACGAAGCTCTAGGATTCGAAAATTAACCCACTTCCTAGCCCTCTTGGGGGGCGGCGGCTTCCTCTCGGCAGAGCCTGACGCACTCCTCGGCCACAAGCCTCACGGCCTCCTCGAGCTCGTGGCTAGACGGTGCCACCAGGTTGTTGGAGCCCACCAATTGGCTTGAAGCTATAACCTGCCGAACCACCATAGCGATTCGGTCATGCTCGTCCCGGTAGAATCGGTTCAAGGTAGAGGCGTCAAGTCGGCTCCGCATGTGCTTTGTGATGGCCCAGGTATCCAGAGGGAATGAAAGGTATGAAACCATCCTGGGCATCATATTCATCACTAGGGGGTTGAGGACGGCCTGGATATGCCGGTAGTCCCCGGGAGATCTAAAGATGACGATCCCCTCCAGGCCTTTGAGCCGCCCCACCGACAAATGCGACTCGAACCTGTTCTCTTCTGCCGAGGCTGCACAAGACAAAATAACGTGAGCAATAACAGACGAGGAGCACGTAGACCCAAAAATCACGACATAGTACTTACTCTGTAGGAAAGCTGAGGGAACTTGGAAGTACTCGCCGTTCACCCAAGGGGAGCACCACATCCCTCCAACGGCGTATAGCCTAGCGTGGGAGTCCCATTGCTTGTCTGACCTCGGCAAGCCACAGAAGATATGACGTCCCGGTAGCAGTTGAAGGTAAAAGGTGGGGTAAGAACTCTTCTTGGGGATGAGGGTGAGTTTGTAAGCATAAAAGACCACCTCCAGGTCGATATGCAGGTTGTAGAGAACTGACAGGGTGGAAAGCCTCATCAGAATCATGACCTTGTTTACATTTAACTGCATCGGATAGATCCCCGTCAAAGCGAAGAATTGGTGGATCAGAGGAGAAAAGGGAATCGTAGCCATTCCAGGTGTTTTCTGCCTAAGATAATAGAGCTTTCGGGTGCAGAGAGACGAAGATACCAATCCGCAGGGCCCTCGACCCTTTGCAGCATCACTTCACCGGGGAGGCAGAGCTGTCTCCTTAGTAAATCAAACTCTGAATCCACGATAGAGCGCAATTCCTGATCTTGACCTGAAGCCATTATTCTGGATACGATTGAAAGAGTAAAAGTTTCTAGAAGAGAGGAAATCGGAAACCCTAGGATTTTATAAGGCTAGAATGATTGAAGATTTTAGTAAAGTGGCAAATGAGCGTAATTACGGCTTTTATAGAGGAGGAGCCGAAGAGTTTTTCTGGAAAATGGGAGAGCAACGGAGACCGAATAGTCAGAACTTCGAAATTTAAACAGATTTTGTGACATGAGATGGCGTGCCTCCACGTCGGCAGGGAGGAGCCACGTGCATCCCCCAGATTGGAGGAACAGATAAACAATTTCCCCACTTGACGGATACGAATCCATCAAGTAGGGAAATGGGGGTAGTTGTGGGACCCGTTCCCAAATCATACACCACGTGGACGATTAAGCGGCAGAACAAGTCACAAACGGGGCCCACCGTCTGACAGGTGTCGAGAGTGATTACCTAAAGGCCACGCGGGTCATATGTGATACCACATTGGCCATTGGGCTATCCGAGGTTAGGGCCGAGCCCATCACAGACCTTGGACAGATTCAGCCTAGTCCGACCCTTACCTCAACAGCTGGGGGGTCAGAAGCCCCAAAGGTCTTCCACCAAAATACAATGGAAAACAATTCACAACTCTAAACCCAGACAGAGCATTTATTGCGATCTTGGGTAGGTGTGTGCAAGGGGTAAGCCGTCCTGACAGAACGTCGATTTGTCCAAATCTCACCTCTGATAGACTCAAGCCATAGGGGTGGCGCAAACCAAGCTACAGCGATACAGAGGAGATCACGGTAATCTCGGCCCGTGATTTCTGGGAAAAACTTTGAGGAAAAAGATACTCAGTCCTGAGATTGAGACTCGGGTGGTTTACAATCTCAGGATCATATAAATTTCGAGAGGAGGCATATACGCATACAAAAAGTGATATTTAAAAAGCTTACGAGCAAGAAACAAATATACTCATATATAAATAAATCCTTGCCGCTCTGAATCAAAGAAAGACCACTGACTTAAGCATCGGAGAGTCTTTGCAGGTGGCCACCCCCGCTTCTCCGATCCTGCCTGAAGTTCAGAGCACTTTAGAATAGCAAGGACACGTGGACAGTTGGAGGACACAGCATCAGCGGTTCAGAGACAGTGGACTGCTGGTGAGAAACCGATCCAACACTGAGTTAGCATATGCGCTCAATACAGTACAATGGAATCTATATGTATTGAGTATGTCAGTTTTGCCGTGGATAAATCAGACTTTGCAGTTTGATATGTCTACTGATACACTGCCATTGACAACATTAATATTAGAAAAACGAACAATATTTTAAAGAGGCCTAAAATTCAGCAGGTAAAAATGAGGATCTAGGTATATTAGAAACATCGAAATTCACATTTACTGTAAGCACCTACTTCACCTCTATCACACGCTGATATATATGTTTCTATATGAAAAATTAGGCACCTTGCTCACGTGCATGCTTGCAGCTAGCGTTTTTGTATATGAATTTATATATATTGGTCCATATCCGGTCGCGAATGCCATAGAAAAACGATAAAAACAACTCATATGTATATACGAACTGGTCGCTAAAATTTATTTCTTTTTTATCTATGCTAAAATATTACTTTTTAACCTTCGGATCATCGAGAATTTAACTTAATACAGTATATAAAATTATTTACTTTTTAACCGTCATATCATTGAGAATTGAGAATTTGACTTAATAAAATATATAAAAATACGTGCATTGTTAATATTATTTCTCATTTATTTTTTAAATAAAATAATATACATTATAAATTTTTATCGACTAAAATGATATTTATATATAGATACAAAAAAATACATACCGGATTGGTGTTTATGCCCATATATATACATATATATATACATATTTATGTTTGAGTGGAAAAGCATTGCATTTACAATTGTTTTCTTAAAATAAATACGGATTATAGTATGTGAGGAAACTTAATTGATTCATAAAAATTCTTTTGTATTCAAAAACTGACAATCACATTCTAAACTTGAAGGATGGAAAAGTTTAAACAAATCAAAAAAAAAAAAAAGAGTTGTTATAAACTTAAGGATTGAACAAATAATAATAGGGTTAAGAATTATAATATTAGTGCTATTAAGAATTAAGACGACAAAAAGTAACTCCACCGAATGGAACGAGACATACGTTAAATATTGTTTTTGTAGATTGTAATATTGCTTTTGTTTTCTTTTAATTATTATTATCTTTTTTCTTTTAACTTATTATTTATTATTCGTACTAACTACTATGGTGTATTCGCCATATGCATGCATATATTAGGCCGGAATCGACATTGGTTGAGGTGATTGTCGCTGATATTGTGAACAAGTTGAACAGTATATCATCAATCAACGATTTCAAAGGCCTAGTTGGAATTGACAAACGCATTGAGCTAATTGAATCAAAATTACACGTTGGCTCATTGGATGTTCGCATTTTAGGTATATGGGGAATGGGTGGTATAGGTAAAACGACCCTAGCAAGTGTTATATACAATCGACTTGCTTCCGAATTCGAAGGTTGTTGCTTTCTTGCAAATGTGAGGGAAGAGGCAGACAAATATGGACTGCATCACTTGCGGAATAAACTCTTTTCAAACTTGCTAGACGAGGAAAATCTAAATATGGGCAATCTATATGTAGGATGTAAATTTTTGAAAAGCAGGCTTCACCGCAAAAAAGTGCTCATTGTGCTTGATGATGTGAATGATCCAGACCACTTAGAACTTTTAGCAGGAGATCGCGATTGGTTTGGCCTTGGAAGTAGAATCATTATAACAACTAGGGATATGCAAGTGCTTTGGAATGAAGTTGATGAGGTTTATGAAGTTGAGAAACTCAATTCAGATGAAGCTCTTAAACTTTTTCATTTGAACGCTTTTAAAGGAAATCCTCCTAGAAAAGACTACGCAGAGTTGTCAAATAGGGTGGTAAATTATGCCGATGGAATTCCATTAGCTTTAAAAGTTTTGGGCTCTTTTCTTCGTCATAAGAGAACAGAAAACTGGGAAAGGGAACTAGATAAATTGAGAGAAGTTCCTAACAATAAAATTCAGAATGTGTTGAGGATAAGTTATGATGGATTGGACAAAAAGGAGAAAAGTATCTTCCTTGATGTTGCTTGTTTCTTTAAAGGAATGAATAGAGATCATGTGGAAGAAATATTGGAAGCATGTGGCTTTTATGCAAAAACAGGGATAGATGATCTGATAGATAAGTCTCTCATAACACTTGGACAATTAAACATACTTTGGATGCATGATTTGGTCCAGAAAATGGGTTGGGAAATTGTACAGTCTATCGAAGAGCCTGGAAAGCGTAGTAGATTGTGGATTGCTCAAGATGTTTATCACGTGTTGAAGAACAATAAAGTAAGTGCCAATTATGTAATCATGGGCTTCATTTAACAACAAAATTGTTTACAATTTTTAATATAAATGCTCAAAAAAACAAACTCTCTCTCCTATAAATAATTTGATTGATATATATATGTATATATATGGACATTGTTTTCAGTAATTTGTTTCTATGTAGCTTGTTATTATTAATTTTCTCTGTTTTCAGGGGACTAAAGCGACTGAAGGAATATTCTTGGACACCTCTGAATTTAGAGCTCTAGACTTGGGTCCTGACATCTTCAAAGAGACACATAATCTAAGACTACTCAAAATTTGTAATTCTGAGGACATCACAAAATCTAAAGTGCACCTTCATCAAGGTCTTCAGTTCCTCCCTAATGCACTTAGATATCTCTACTGGTATGCATATCCTTTGAAATGTTTACCATCAAATTTCATACCAAAGAATCTTGTTGAACTTCACATGTGCAAAAGCCAACTTAAGAAACTTTGGGATGGGGTTCAGGTATGATTGAATTTTATAATTATATTGTTCAATATAATATGTGAACTAGATATGGCTTAATTAGTTGTTTTTTTTAATTACAATTTCCTTTCCTCTTACAGCATCTCATAAACTTGAAACGTATTGATCTTAGTCACTCCAAGCTCTTGACACAAATATCGGATCTTTCTCAGGCTCCCAATCTTGAATATATAAATCTGTGTTATTGTACAAGCTTACATCATGTTCCTTCACTTAATTTCAGAAATATTGAAAAGCTTACTCCCTTGAATTTGAGCAACTGTGAAGAATTTTGTTGTGCTCAAAGTGGAATTCAGTCAAGAGAACATGGTAGTGCTAGATTCGATGGTTGCTCTAGTCTTAAAACTCTTCCGCAGATATCTGGGAATATTAGATGCTTGAGCCTTGGTACTTCTGCAGTCGAAGAATGGCCCTCATCTATTTGGTGTCTTGAAAGTCTTGTTTCACTGGATATTAGCAACAACCAGTGCCTCAGGAATCTCCCAGTCAACATTCTTAAGCTAAACTCACTGCATTCTCTTAGTCTACTTGGTTGCTCATCTCTTAACAAGTTCCCAGTGCTCCCAAGGAATATAAGACAATTAAACTTGAGTGAGACGACAATAGAACAAGTTCCCTCATCAATCGAGAGTCTATCTCATCTTAAGGTGTTCACTCTGATTAACTGCAAAAACCTTATTGGTCTCCCAACCAGCATTTTTAAGCTCAAGTCTCTGTCTCGGCTTGATCTCTTTGGTTGCTCTGGTTTTGATGCTTTCCCAGAAGTACCGGAGCCTATGGAAAGTTTAAGGAATCTTGATTTAACTCACACAGCAATTAAAGAGCTACCAACCTCTATTAAGAATCTAATTGGTCTTTGTGATATAAATATGGGATTGTGTGAAAATCTAAAGATACTTCCAAGCAGCATGTACAACATAAGCCATCTTGAAAGTCTCTTCGTTTCTAATTGTCCAAGGCTTGAAAATTTGCCTGCAATGTCAATTGACTTATGCCATTTGAGCTACCTAGATCTGAGCTACTGCAATTTATTAGAAATCCCTGATTCACTTGGTTGTTTATCTTCATTGGAAAACCTCGATCTTAGAGGAAACATATTTGAGGAAATACCGGAAAGCATTAAACAACTCTCCAAGCTAACCATGCTTAAGATAAGCAATTGCGAAAACCTTCGATCTTTGCCAGAGCTTCCGTTATTTCTAGAATTGCTATATGCAAGTGGATGCACGTCATTGGAGACATTGCAAAATTTTAGTTCACTAACAAATAGTTGTTGGGATGACTATGATGTTAAATATCGCGAGGAATTGTTATTTTATAATTCTCTAAAGTTAGACCAAAATACATGCAACAGCATCGTCACTGAATTCCAGATGAGAGTTTTGCACACAGCAGCTGCATGTGTATTAAAACTCACAGAATCAAATGTATATATATGTTACTTTTGTTTTTGGTTATACTTAAATAAGTATTCAGAATATTCACATATTAAATTCTCATATTTCTATCTATTTCACAGGAATCAAAAGATAGCAGAGTTAGCATTTGCTGTATAGGAAATGAAGTTCCGAAGTGGTTCAGCTATCAATCTGAGGGATCTTCAATTGATATCAATCTTTCTCTGCAATGGCACAATAACAATTTCTTGGGTTTTGCTTTATGCGCTGTTGTTGAATTCGGGAACTATCACTCTAACTGCGAATATCTGAACTTCTACTGCATGTTTCATCTCAAAAACAGCAGCGGTGGAAGCCAAGAATTTTGTTGGACTTTCCCGAATTGGGAAAACGGTGAACTAAAGCGAAATAGTGAACATCCGAGTTCAAATCATGTGTTCATGTGGTATCAGAATGAGGGCTACCGTGACTGTCTTGACGCAGTAGAGGCGTCATTTGACTTCTTTCTTAGGGATGATATGGGAGTTCTTGTGGAATCTGGCAATTGCAAAGTGAAAAGGTGTGGAATTTGCTTGCTATATCTTCACGAAGTAGAGGAAATCGCTAGGATCATTAATGATCGATGTGTGTTTGGAGAACCATGTATCGAAGGCATGATTGAGCCAAGTAGAGGTGCAAGTGCGGCCATCAAATCTGATACGGAAGAACAAGGAGAACAGAGTGAACCTAGTAGAAGTGACGTTGCTAAGGAAGGAGGAGAGGAAAAGAAAGTACAACGTGAAAATGCAGTAATCGAAACCGATAAGGAAGAAGAAGAACATGAACCTAGTACTGGTAAGTACGTACTAAAATCAATTGCTCATTTTAGTTTCCGTATTTTATAACGTTTTTGTTTTAGCAAGAAATATGTCTCACACACAATTTTGTTTTTTTGAAGTCCGCATCAAAATAGAATAAATACATGTAGACTTTGACCTCGCCTTGAGCCTTAGCCATATAAAGCAAATGCACGTAGATATGTTGACGTACAGTTTAAGGGTTACCAGGAACCAGTTTCATGTGATAATCACTTGCTGGCGTTAACGAGTGAATATTATATTATTCTGGTGTAAAATTGAATTAGAGAAAGAAGAAAACGAGAAGAGAGGAATATTAATAAATTCCCTGAAAAGGGTTTATTCTGTTCTTGATTGTTCTTAGTGGATTTATCGCAAATCACCAATCAAGTTAAGATTTGTGTGTTTGTTTTTCTAATTAATTTTCTTCTGTGGTTAATTAAACGAAGAAACCTGTTATGAGCTTGTCCCTCTATTTGTCAAACCCAGGGGGAAGTCTGTATTATCATTAGTTATTATTTTCTGAATTTTTTTGCCTTATTTAATTAAGCTAATTTTTTAAGCGAATTTACGTACATAACTGATGAAATCTAACGTTTGCTTTTTCTTTGAATGTAGTTGCTAGGCACACCGAACAGTTAGAAGAGCTTGCAAGAAATATTGTGGACTTGGATATTAGTAAGGATGATCCTTTTCCGACTCAAAAGTTTTCATTTTCTTCATGTATTTCTTACTGATTTAAATTGAAATGAATGTTCCCAATTAATTGTTTTTCCTCTCTTACTACAGATAATGTGCAAAGTCATCAATTAGAGGAACTCGTTGAAAATATCATGAACTATTTTGACAACGGTAATGATATTAGACTCTCTTGAATCTGATCTTCCAAGTATCTATAGGAGCTAATTCCAGTAGGATACTAAAGTCATAAAATGTGATCCAGTAAATATATGTATATATATATATATATATATCATCAAATGTTCTTATTTTTCATTTTTCATTTTGAATCAGATTTATCTATATAAAAGTCATGTTTAATTACTTTTTTCTTCAAAATAGAAACTAATATAATGAATCTAATAATTACAAATGCAAACGTTTTCGTTTAATTCTCTTTAGAATTCTTTCTCTTGTCTGTGATTTTCCACCTACTCGAAGACAAGGCCAGCTCCGAGCCTCGGAGTTGGTTGAAGTTATCGAAATCAAGTCTAATTGAGAAAAAGATCAATTCGTTCGAAATTGGTCAATTCAAGATTAATTCAAGATTTCTTTGCTTGGTCGCATAACGATATGTATCCCTTTTCGAGAAATTATGAAATAACGTGGTACTTTTATCACGAAGAAGCATTTCTTGAGATTTTCACAGGTATTTTCAAAAATCTCAAAATCAAATCCTGTCAAAAGTGGATAATATCCAATTTTTAAAAAATATTATACAAATAACATTAAAATACCCCTATCCCTGCCTATAAATAGAAGGAAATAGATGAGGAAAAGGATTACACACTCTTGTAATCATAGAATATAAGGAATAACATTAGCTATAATGGAGGTAGGTTCCTTATTCGAAGGATTGAATCACTAAAAAATTTGTGTTATTTGTCTAATTTCTACGTCTTCTATAATCTCGATGTTGAACCAACTTTTGGTATCAATACTTTCCAAAATATTTAATTTTTATTGTCATATTGAAAACGTCTATTTGAATCTTTTAGTTATTTCTCTTGTGAAATGCCACTTGGAAAAATAGCCTGAGTCTCCCCCAATTTTCCCTTCTCGCCTCCTGATCTCTCCCTTTCCTTAAACCCTAAGTTTTGTCGCCCTCAAATCGAACCAATTCTTACCATTTTCAAGTGTCGTCGTCATTACCATCCAAATGGCCAACCACAAAAGCCCCATACTATGGCCTAGTTCCGCTGAATTTATTGTTGAATGTTGCCATGATGGAAGAGAAGGAAAATAGCCTCCTCACATTTTCAGCATCCTAATGTTGCTGACCAGCCATTTGGGAGCTCATCGCCGACAAGAGAAGAAAGCTTTGCCTGACAGTTTCAATTTCCATTTAGTCTTTGCCACTTAACTCGACCTTGTTGAAAGGTTTCCATTTTTGGCCAACTTTGAAGTTTTGGTTTGAATGGTGAGTTATTGATCAGGCCATTGACTCAATTTTGGTTGGCATTTTTGGATAATGCTCGTCAAATAGAGTTCGGTGATAAATAATTTCGCTGTTGAATATATCATTTGTAGTAACCACTCAGCGCGTATCAAATTTTTGCCTCATTTTGAGCATCCAGAGTTGGGTTTTACACTGGAGTAGATGTGGGCAAGTTATATATATCTTTTACCTAATTTCGGCATTATGGATGTGGTAGTGACCTTTAAGGTTCAGGTGAAAAAAGTAACTCTTAAAAGAGAGTAAACCGAGACTTTATAAGCCATCACTAACCCTCCAATTGACCAATCTAGATGCTATGAGAAACTGGTTTATAAGCTTATGTTTTACAATGATGTAAGGGATTTATTTACCTTATTTTAAACCAACTTCTAAACAACAATCAAATGACTGAAATTCTTGAAACAACCTCTGTAGTGAACAACGTATCATTTTATTAAAACAACATAACAACAATCAAACGACGCATCTTTTTTTCAAAACAATAGAGCCCAAACAAGAAAACAACACATCGTTTGATGTCATCTTCAACCTTTAGACGGATATTTTTGACATTCTCGAATGTAACTTTTCAAATCATAAAAATGTTAAATAATCAATTTTCTAATGACTTCTAACCTCTTCTTGTGTCATAAAATTCTGTATATAAAAATACGAATTTGAAATAAATTTAGAGTATTTTCACAAAAATTTCCCATTTTGAAAACTCATCAAACTGAGGTAAAAATTGCTCGCATACTAATTAATTGTTATATTTAATATGATCTAATTATGTATTAAAATAAATAATATATAAGATCAAAAGTAGAAATAGCTTAAAGATCGATGAGTTACCTTCGACCGTTGATGTTTTGTTTTTGAAAGTTATTGTTTGCTAATTATTGGCATTTCTAAGCATAATAGAATCTCTTAGAGATGGTGTATTTTCAGTAATAGTAGACTCTTAAGCCTAAGGGTTGATACAATTCTCTTAATTTATAGACATTTCTCATCAAAATGTCTCTGAAGGTGAAGTTGATGGGCAGTGACTCACGAAGCCATTATTAGTAAAAACAGAAGAGGTGATGAAACATTAATGTGACATAATGAAGTAGTTTAGTAATAATAGGCCACGATCGGATAGAAACAAAAAAATACCTACTATGAACTTCATATCTGGTAAGCGAAGAAGAAGATCGATAAGGATGGAGACAAAAAAGGTGACCGTTGAGATGTATAGGTGTAAGAATTCAGAAGCAATGTAGAAGATGATGGTGAAGAAAGCAATCGTGCACACAACTTGCTCTAAGTTTTTTTTTTTTTCTTTTCCTTAAGAGGTTCGATATCCCGTTAGAAAATTGAGGTGATGTGAGGCAAAAAAAATTTTATGATGTGTCTTTTTATTTGCTAGAAAGGAAATGGGATAGGCAAGTCTAGACGAAGGATCTTGCTCCTACTCGCATATCTCATAACTCAAAGAAATAGAAGAATTATAAGTGAGTGGAAAACGTGACAACTTTTTCATACTTGGTAGGTATTGGATAGTAAAACAATAGGGAGTTTGTAGCAGAAAAAAGATGTATTGTAAATAAAACTTATTTGAATGCAAAATTGTTTTTTTTTTTTATATGCAGCTATTAGAGCAAAACCCAAAATATATGTGTTAAATTTGAATATCATACTAAGTTTTGAGCTAATACGCCACTTTTAACATCAATACATCTGAGATGGTATTTTCTGTCACTATTCGATTTTCATCCGTGGCCAGGATTTATTTTCTAGGCTCCATTTGGAATTTAAACTTTGGAATAAAAAAAATTTAAAAGAAAAAAAAATAAAAAAATATTTTTTCTACAATTTTTATAGAATTTTATTTTAAAAATTTTAACTTTACTAATTAAGTATCTAATTTTTATTTTTCTTGAAAAAAATTTCTATTGTTTTTTTGTTTGAATTCAAACAAAAAAAAATGAAACCTCTTTCATTTTCTTTTCTTTTCTTCCAAACATCCGAGTGGCAAACAAAGTCTTATTGTTACCGTGTTACGACACAAAACAAGCATGTTTCGTATCCTAGAAAAACTCGTCGTCTTAAAATCTGAGACAATTTTATGTACCTTATGGTACTTCCTATTTCAATTTCCAAGGCATGAAAATCTGCTATGCAGAACCATTCTCACAAGTAATTGTAGTGAAACTACTACTAGTGTTATCGAACATCACTGCTTTTCTTCTCAGTCACTTCAACGGTCAATCGTAGCTAGTTTTTGGAGACCACCACCATTACTACCTTTCTCCACACTTTCAAAACTCAAAATAACCTTTACTTTCTCTATGTTCTTCTCTCATTATTTTCTAAGAAAATAATCAGCCTCTTGGGGGGGAAAAAAAAAAATAAATCGGAAAAGGGGCTCAAAGAGAAAAGCGGAAGCCACGGATGGCGAGCTAGAAGATAAAGTACCAAGTTTGAACATCAAAGCAGTGATCAGTCAGGTCTTCCCTTTCTCTGTTTTTATTTTTTCATCGATTTACTTCTTTCAGTATGCCTATCGAGAAAAAAAAAAATTCTAAGGCAAAACTAAAGTAAGTTTGCTGTTCATTAACTTTCTTATTATTTTTTTAAAAAAATTACTTGTTACGTTGTTGATTTTGTGATGGTAGATTACTGCAACTCGTGAGATTTTTTTCCAATTCAAGATCAACTGCCGGATGTACAAGCTATTGCGAAGATTCTGTGAGCACCAAAATGTTGATTATAAGAGTACGGTATTCCTCTATGAGGGTAAGCGTATTCTTCCAAAACACTCCCCAAAATCAGTAAGTGCTTGCATGCTTTTCAGTTTCACTACATTTTCCTCCTATTCTTGTTTTGAAAATTTCTCATATATGTGGAGAACAGATTAGCTGTTATTATACAACTACTTATTTTAAAAAAAATATCTCTATTCTAGGTCATTTTAATTTCCCAAACATATACAAAGCAAGAAACTTTGGAAAAAATATTCTCTAGTTCCATTTCTATCTTTCATGTTCTGTGATTATTTATCAAATTAAAAGTTATATATAGTTTTCACTATGCCTTGTAAGCTTGCTGTTATGTGTTTTTATTAGAACTTCAAATAATAGGTTTAGAGATTCAAACTGAAGAGAACAGTAGTAAATGCTGCTTAGTGAAGTAAATAAATGATGAATTAATTTTTTTGGTGTCATGTAGTATTCGATAGTCTTTTTTCTCTTCTAAGTTGTCAAAAGTTGTATCTTTTCTGACGTGTTAATCAGATGAATCTGATTTAATTTTATGTGTTGTTCACTTCAATTTGTAGCTCAACATGAAAGATGGTGACCATATTGATGCAACAACGCATGGTAATGGTGGAGGGGCGTTTTGACTGAATTTGAATCTCGAGTTGTAGCTCTCTTTGCTAGTTTTGTGTGTTAGTGAGCATTAAATGCTTAGTGTAGTAACCGCGTATGCAAAACACGCGTATGCAAAACACGGTCTGCATATCATACACGGTAAAAGAAAAGAAAAATAAAATATATACAAATCGTGTGTGATAAGTGTGGTACATTAGGAAACTTTGAGAGGAAAATGTGTAAAATTTGGAGGAGCCTCAACTATAAATAGGATCCTCATCTTTCATTGTCAATCATTCCAGAAAAGTGAGAAACACCAAGCATAGTGAGAGTAAAATAGAGAGATTTTCCTCTTAAGAGTTAGAGAAAAATACAGTTTCTTTCTTGGGTGTATTCAGGGTCTGGGGTGTGAGTTGAGAGTGCTGAGTAGAAATACTTGTAAAGGTTCTTTTTTCTCCCAATAGTGAAAATCAACAATAGCTCCGTAAACGTAGCCAATTTGGTGAACCACACTAATTTATGTATCCTGTTTATTTTATTTCGGCATTATTTTTCACATTTATTCTATCGCTTCCATTATTGTGTGTCTGTTAGGGAGATTATTTCCTAACAACTGGTATCAGAGCTTCGTTCGATATTTTAGTAAGGCGATGGCTGGAGGTGAAGGATCAGGATCCGAAATTGACAAGTTCGACGGTACAGACTTCTCGTACTGGAGATTGCAGATTAATGATTATCTGCATAGTAAAAAATTACATCAGCCTCTATCAGGGAAGAAACCAGAGAAGATGGAGGACGACGACTGGCAGCTCCTTGATCGACAAATGTTAGGCATAATCCGATTAACACTAACAAAGAACGTTGCTCATAATGTGGCGGAGGCAAAAACTACAGCAGAGATGATGAGCATCCTGTCAGATATATATGAGAAGCCGTCGGTAAATAACAAGGTACATCTGATGAAAAAGTTGTTTTGTTTAAAGATGGGAGAAGTGCTTCAGTTGTAACACATATAAATGAGTTCAACACAATCATTTCTCAGTTGACGTCCGTCGAAATTAATTTCGACAATGAAGTTCGTGCTCTAATTCTTCTAACGTCTCTACCAAATAGCTGGGAACCAATGAGGGCTGCGGTTAGCAATTCTGTAGGTAAAGGAAAACTACAATTTAATGATGTTAGAGACTGAATTTTGGCAGAAGAAGTTCACCAAATTGATTCGGGTGAAGGCGCATCATCGAGTTCTGTCCTAAATCTCGAGAACAGGGGCAGGAGCAGCGAGAAGAATTCTAACTGGGGTCGTGGTAGGTCCAAGTCAAGGAATGGCAAAGACAAGTCTGGAATTGTGGCAAGACTGGCCACATAAAAAAGAATTGCAGAGCACTAAGGAAAGACGACAACAGAAACGATGCGAATATCGTGACTGATGAGGTACAAGACGCTTTACTATTATCTGTAAATAATCAAATTGACTCTTAGGTCTTAGACTCTGGAGCTTCGTTTCATACCACTGCACACCGTGATGTACTAGAGAATTATGTCGCTGGTAATTACGGAAAAGTTTATCTAGCCGATGGAGAACCGATGTGGAAAATCCAGAAAGTAAGGCATGTACCTAGATTGATGTGGAAACTTATATCGGTAGGACAGCTTGACGAGGAAGGACACAATGTGACCTTTACTAGTGGTTCTTGGAAGGTTAGCAAAGGAGCCATGGTTGTTGCTCGAGGAAACAAAATTGGAACTCTCTACATAACTTCCAGTTGTAGAGATACATTGGCGACTATCAATGCTAGTGTTGATTCAAGTCTATGGCACTATAGACTTAGGCATATGAGCGAAAAGGGAATGAAGGTAATGCTGTCAAAGGGAAAGCTACTAGAGCTGAAGTCAGTTGAGCATAGCCTGTACGAAAGCTGTATCTTTGGCAAGCAAAAGAGGGTAAGCTTTTCGAAAGGCGGAAGAGAACTGGAAGCAGCAAAATTGGAGCTGGTTCATACAGATGTGTGGGGCCCATCTCCTGCATCCCTTGGAGGTTCAAGATACTATGTGATATTCATTGACGATTCGAGCAGAAAAGTATGGGTTTATTTTCTGAAAAATAAATCTGATGTTTATGATACCTTTAAGAAGTGGAAAGCCATGGTTGAGAACGAAACTAATCTGAAAGTGAAATGCTTGCAGTCTGATAATGGGGGAGAATATGATGATGATGATTTCAAGAAATATTATGCTATTAATGGGATCAAGTTCGAGAAAACCATTCCAGGGAAACCTCAATAGAATGGTGTTGCTGAAAGAATGAACAGAACTCTAAACGAACGTGCAAGGAGCATGAGATTGCACGCGGGGTTGCCAAAGACATTCTGGGCTGATGCAGTTAATATTGCTGCATATCTTATCAACAGAGAGCTGTCAGTACTATTGGATTATAGAATACCAGAGGAGGTCTGGAGCGGTAAAGAGGTAAATCTTTCTTTCCTGAAAGTATTTGGCTGTTTATCTTATGTTCATATAGACCCTGCCAATAGAAGTAAACTTGATCCCAAGTCTAAAAAATTTTTCTTTATTGGTTATGGTGATGCTGAGTTTGGTTATCGTTTTTGGGATGACCAAAATCGAAAGATCATCAGAAGCAGGGATGTCATATTCAACGAGAAGATGATGTACAACGTGATGTACAAGGACAAATTAGGCACCGGAGCTGATAATGCATGTCCTGAAGTTAAAAAGGTTGGGGTAATACTATTGAATGAGATCCCAACACATGAAATGAAGATTAATGATGGCGAAAAAGATCAAGAAGCTATAGCACCAGCAGCTAACCCATAGACCCCAGTGGGTGAACTCAGAAGATCTTCCAGAATAATTCGACCTCCTTAGAGATATTCTCCAGCACTGCATTACATTTTGTTGACTAATAAAGGCGAGCCAGAGACTTATGAAGAAGCGGTGCAAAATGATGAGGCAACCAAGTGGAAGTTAGCCATGAAAGATAAGGTGGAGTCACTGGCATCCAATCAGACATGGGAACTAGCCGAACTACCAGAAGGAAAGAAGGCATTACACAACAAGTGGGTGTACCGAATAAAGGAAGAACATGATAGTAACAAGCGATACAAAGCAAGACTTGTTGTCAAAGGCTTTCAACAGAAGGAAGGCATCGACTAGACCAAGATTTTCTCTCCAGTGTTCAAATTGACCATTATCAGAATAGTACTTGGGTTGGTGGCTAAAGAAGACTTACATCTAGAGCAATTAGATGTCAAGACGGCATTTCTTCATGGTAACCTGGAAGAAGAAATTTACATGAAGTAGCCACAAGGTTTTAAAGTACAAGGGAAAGAGAAAATAGTGTGCAAACTTCAGAAGAGCCTGTATGGCCTGAAACAGGCTCCACGACAGTGATACAAGAAGTTCGACGCATTTATGAGTAACAATGGTTACTTACGGTGCCAGGCAGATCATTATTGTTACGTGAAGAGATTTGACAATTCCTATATTATTCTAGTTCTATATGTAGATGATATGTTAATTACTGGAGCTAATATAAGAGAAATCGATAAGCTCAAGAAAGAATTGTCAATGGAGTTTTCTATGAAGGATTTAGGAGCTGCAAAGCAAATCCTTGGGATGCGGATTTCTAGAGACAGGGTGAAAAGGAGTTTGAAGCTACCTCAGGAGGAGTATATGAAAAAGGTGCTTAGCAGATTCAACATAGATAATGCAAAGCCTCTAAGTACTCCTTTGGCTAGTCACTTCAAACTAACCAAGGAGCAGTCACCCTCAACAGAGCATAAACGAGTTCACATGGCCAAGGTGCCATATTCTTCTGCTATTGGCAACCTTATGTATGCCATGGTGTGTACAAGACCGGATATAGCACATGCAATGGGAGTTGTGAGCCGATACATGAGCAATCCAGGAAAACAACACTGGGAAGCGGTGAAGTGGATTCTCAGGTGCTTGAGAGGCACTAGCAACATGGCTTTGTGCTTCAGAAAGTCAGATATGGGTTTACAAGATTATGTGGATGCTGACATGGCTGGTGATGTAGACGGCAGGAAGAGTACTACTGTATTTATATTTACATTAGGTGGTACAGCTGTTAGCTGAGTCTCAAAGCTACAAAAGATTGTCGCTCTATCTACTACTGAAGCAGAGTATGTTGCTGTGATAGAAGCAAGCAAGGAGTTGATTTGGTTGCAAAGCTTAGGAACTGGGTCATAATTATGGGAAGAACACTTTGCATTGTGACAGTCAAAGTACTATTCATCTTACGAAGAACCCTGTGTATCATGCTCGGACAAAGCATATACATGTTCGGTATCACTTCATACGCTCAGCTTTGGAAGATGGAGTCTTAGTACTAGAGAAGATTCCAGTAAGCAAGAACCCAGCGGATGTGTTAACTAAGACGGTGACCATTGACAAACTGAAGCAGTGTTCAGCTTCAGTTGGCTTGCAAGCATGAAGAAGAGAGAGATGAGCAGCTGCATTGATCGAATGTGAAGAAATGATTGGAATCAAGTCTTCAAGTGGGAGATTGTTAGTGAGCATTAAATGCTCAATGTATTAACCATGTATGCAAAATACGGTTTGCATATCATACACGGTAAAAGAAAAGAAAAATAAAACATGTACAAACCGTATGTGATAAGTGTGGTACATTAGGAAACTTTGAGAGGAAAATATGTAAAGTTTGAAGGAGCCTCAACTATAAATAGGATCCTCATCTTTCATTGTCAATCATCCCAGAGAAGTGAGAAACACCAAGTATAGTGAGAGTAAAATAGAGAGATTTTACTCTTAAGAGTCAGAGAAAAATACAGTTTCTCTCTTGGGTGTATTCGGGGTCTGGGATGTGAGTTGAGAGTGTTGAGTGGAAACACTTGCAAAGGTTCTTTTTTCTCCCAATAGTGAAAATCAACAATAGCTCCGTGAACATAGCCAATTTGGTGAATCACGCTAATTTGTATGTCCTGTTTATTTTATTTTGGCATTATTTTTCACATTTATTCTATCGCTTCCACTATCGTGTGTCTATTAGGGAGATTATTTCCTAACATTGTGCACATGCATAATATGGCTATTGAGACCTAAGAAGTAGCTTCTGCTACTTCAGCAAGAAGGTTAATCAAATTGCACTAGGAAATGAAAGAATTTGCCTCATGTAAAAATTGCTGAAGAATCGAATTATGCTCAACTGTGGTAAATTGAGTACTTTACTAGCAGTTATGAAAATGGATGGAGATAAATTGTTCTTCCTAGCAATTATGTTAATATTTTCAAGTATTAGCTCAAGTGCCTTAAATGCAGTTTGTTTAGGGAAATTATATATGCATAGATCAAAGGAACCGAAAAACACTATCCAAAAGGCCATTGTTGTGGAAAAACCAATACTGGCTCAATCAAACAATAACTTATAGGAATATTTTCCTTTACAGTAATTACTCTCGGGAGATTCTATTGTAGGGGCAGCGCTTTTGTCGCTACGTAGGAGATTTTTCCATCAGCGTTAGATTAGATCCGAAGGTCGTAAATATATCATCCTGTACATCAATTCAGTACAGGCTTTTACACTCAACCAGTGCCATTACTATTGAAAATAAATAAATAAATAACATAGATGACCTTTGATTTATTTAGGTTTAAAACACGATTTTTTCTCAGTCCCGTAACTTTTTAGAAGTGATAATTAGTTCAATAACCTCCGTCTCCCTTTTAATGCAATTTTTATATTTTCAATCATGTTCTTCTCTCGCAAACTTCAAAGTCATTTTAATGTGTTCTCAACAAATTAAGATTTGATATTTGAACAAGTTAAATTCTTGTTTATAGTTTGGAATTTATGGATTTAGAGTTTTAAAATGAAATCAGGCATAAAAATGGCCATTTCAATCTTGAAATCATGATTTTTTGGCCTAAAAGTTGGGGAAATTTTCTATCCAGTCGAGTAGCATTTTTAGCTTTTTCACTCCATGTCAACAAGAAAAATGAAAAAATAAATTAAAAAAGACAAGAAAAAAGAGAATGTCAGAATTTAAAAATGGGTTTTGGGGAAGGTTATAGAACATAGTTCTGTCTTTTTTCTTCAAGGTCCATTAAAAGCTTTGAATGAATGCGTTTATAAAATTTAACCCACTTATAAAATTTTGAATGCTCATGTTAATGATGCCTATAATCAAAGTCATGCTTGTTACCGTTCAAATCTAAAATCGTTTACCTAGAAAAAAAAAAAAAAAAAAAAAAGATTTAAAGATCGTAGCTTTGCTTTCTATAAGGAGATTGAGATTGGGTTTTTCTTGTTTTGTCCTCCAACGGAATATACTGGTCTCACAAGAGACTTCTGATATAAAGTTGAACATATATTTGATACAAAGAGTTTACATTACCTGGTTTATACACATAGCATAGAGAGAAAAAAAGAATATTATAATAAATGAATAAATTTCTAAAATAACTCAAATCTACGACAGTACAAAAGCTAAAAGGGAAGCAAATAAAACAGGAAGTCAATTGCTCAATTAATTCCCAATTGGACTGTTAATCAAATCTTTCTTGTTGACTTTTCTTTCTCAACACTTTTCCTGAGTTGGAGTTTATATTCATAATACCCAACTGGCCAAGCAAATGATAAAATTGTTCTGACCCAAGAGCTTTAGTAAAAAGATCAGTAAAAGGATCAGCTGGTTGCTGATTGGTGCTTATATGAGCTATTTGGATGATATCGGCTTCGAGTTTTTCATGAATAACGTGACAATCTATTTCAATATGCTTTGTACGCTCATGAAAAATAAGATTTGAAGCAATATGAATTGCTGCTTGGTTGTCACAATATAGCAAAACTGCATGTGGATGCTCTATCTTCAAATCTTCTGGTAAATATTTTGTTCAAGTTATTTCACAAGAAGTGGTTGCAATAGATCTATATTCTGCCTCAGCTGAAGAACGAGATATAGTCATTTGCTTCTTCGTTTGCCAAGAGATAGGTGAATCTCCAAGAAAAATACAAAAACCAGTAATTGATCTTCTTGTATCTTTACACCGTGCCTAATTTGCATCACATTAAGCTTTAAGTTGAATTGAGCTACATGCTGATAAGAATATCCCTTTACTAGGTGTTTGCTTGATGTATCTTAGTACTCGGTGAGCTGCATCTAAATGTGGTATTCTTAGCTTATCCATAAATTGGCTTAACACATTTACTGCAAATGCCAATTCTAGTCTTGTTATTGTTAAATAAATCAATCATCCAACGAGTCTACAATATGAAGTCAATAATTCTCCTCAGAATCATTTACACTCGAGCCTTGCTCCATTTGGGACTTTGCTGGTCTTGCCGCTAGAAAACCTGTATCTTCTAAATTTTCTAATGCATACTTTCTTTGGGATAAGTGAATATCATTTGCTGAGCGTGCNCGTGCAACCTTAATCCCCAAAAAGTACTTCAGATTGCCAAGATCTTTAAGCTTGAAATGATCATTCAAGTACTTTTTAAGGTCTTGGATCTTTTTAAATTCATTTCCAGCAAGTATCACATCATCGTCATAAATCAAAATAGCTGTAATACTGTTTTCTTCTTTTTGGATGAATAATGAGTGATATGCCTTAGATTGTCTATAGTTGTATCTTCTAGGGATTAGATTCGATTCCTCACTGGTTGACCATGAATTCCAGGAATTTTCTAGATCCTACCCCGAATGTGTATTTTTGGAGGTTTAGCCTCATCTGATATTTTTAAAAAATTTTGAACATCTCATCAAGATGCTTGATGTAATCTTCAGCTCCCTTCGATTTCACTAGCATGTCATCAACATATACTTGCATTGTCTTGTCAATTTGTTTTGCAAACATCATATTGACAAGACGCTGATAAGTCGCTCCTACGTTGATGAGTCCGAAAGGCATCTTCTTGTAACAGTACAATCCTTGGTCAGTGAGGAACGAAGTATGCTCCTCATCAAGCTCGTACATGGGGATTTGATTATATCCAGAATATGCGTCTATAAAGCTTTATAGTTTATGTCCCGTCGCATCTACGAGTTGATCGATTCTCGGAAAGGGAAAACTGTCCTTCGGGCACGCTTTATTGAGGTCGGTGAAATCGATATAAGTTCTCCACTTCCCATTGGATTTCTTTACTAAAACTGGGTTTGCAAGCCAGTTTGGATAGAAAGATTCTCTAATGAATCCAATCTCAAGCAGTTTCTCTATCTCTTCTTTCAATGTGACATAGCGTTCTGGATTCATGGCTCTTCTTTTTTACCGCACAGGTTTCCTCGTCGTATCTATATTGAGGTGGTGACACATGATATTCGGATCAATCCCTACTATATCCGAATGTTGCCATGCGAAGATATCCAAATTTGATTTCAGAAAAGCGATTAATGAAGCTCGCACAGGTTCTTGAAGCTTCGCTTCAATTTTAAGAACCTTCGAAGACCTGTCGATTGGCAAATCTTCCAAGTCTTCTATAGTTCCAGTTTTGACCTCACCATCAATTTCTCGAGGGACGAGGTCATCGATTGACGTTCCGTTTATGCTTCGCTTGACGCTTCTGATGCTTTTCTTGATGTTTCTCCTTGTAGCTGGACCATCATCGTGCGAGATGTCATATCTTTTGTTGCGAGTTTTATTGAGTTATTATAATAAGTCCTCGCATCATATTGGTTTTCTCGTACCTCGCCTACTCCTTGTTGAGTTGGGAACTTCATAGCGAGATGATAGATCGAAATTACTGCTCGAAGTTCCCTCAGTATCGGTCTTCCTAGTATAACATTAAATACAGAGGGGCAATCCACAACTAAGAATTGAGTCAGTACCGTTGAAACCCTAGGATAGGTTCCAATGTTGACCATAAACTCAATCATGCCCCTGGGCATTATGCTGTTACCAGTAAATCCGTAGAGTGGGGTGACAGTGGGCTTCAGGTCGCTTTCACTCAACCCCATTTTCTTGAAGGCATCATAGTACAGGATGTCGACAGCGTTGCCATTATCGACCAATACTCGCCAAAGCTGCGTGCCTCCACAGTTGATCTTTATGACCAACACATCATTGTACATGTAATGGACATCCCTGGCATCCTGCTCTGTAAAAGTAATATCCATATCCGGTACCTGTTAAAGCTTTCGTGGTCGCTGCTCGAGATGCATGATATTAGTTAATGGTTGCTGCCATGCTTCTCATGCGTATCTATCTTGCGCTCTCTTCGAATTTCCACCGATGTGCGGGCCTCCAAAAATAGTTTGCACCTCGCGTTGAATTTCAGGAGGTCGTTATCGGTCTTCTTCTTACCTTTCATTGTTTAGTTTAGTATACTACTGCAGCCGCCCTTCTTTAATTAATCTTTCGATTTCATTTTTCAAGGCAAAGCAGTTATTAGTATTGTGTCCAATGTCATTGTGATACCGGCAGAACTTGTTGGGGTCGTGCCTCGCTTTATCTCTTTTCATCGGTTCCGGTTGACGATACCTCTCTTGCTAGTTCGTGACCGCATAAATATGATCTACAGATGCGTTTAGTTCAGTATAGTTATTGAACCTCATGGGAGTTTTTGACACCTCCTGCTTTTTCTGTTGGGGCTGTTTATCAGTTTTTTGTTCATTACTCCTTTTATTCGACCTTTTATTATTGTTATTGTTTGTGGTCGCATCTTTAGCAGCATCCTTTCTTCTTTCCTTTGTAATCTTATGACGATTTTCGCGTGAAGATTCCACCCTTAGATACTGACCAACTTTACGATAGAAGTCTTCAAGGGTTCTACATTCTCGCTCAAGTAAATCTTCCTAGAGTTTAGTTTCTAGTCAAACCCCATCTATCATTAAAGTTAAAACTCCTCCTTCAGGTAAATTGTTGACCTTTGCCAATTCTGAGGTAAAGCGATTTAGGTAAGATTGTAGAGTTTCCTCCGGATCTTGCCGAATAGCAGACTAATTGACCAGTGGAATAGTGAAATTCTTCGCAACCTGGAATTGCCTCAAGAATACAGTCTAGAGTTGTTGCCAAGATGAGATTGAGCCGAACTTGAGTCCTCGGAACTACTTCTTCGCTGCTCCCGTGAGAGTTACAGTAAAATATCTGCAACGTGCGAGATCATCGACACAATGTAGTTCCATCAGGATGTTAAAGTAATCCATATGATTCTGCGGATCAGTTTTCCCATCAAAAGTGTTTATGGTAGGAAGTTTGAATTTGGCAAGTAAGGCAACAGCTCGAACCTCCTCGTTGAATGACGATTGAAGATACCCATCAGCGAGCTCATCATCCCAGCCGGCAAGTGCATCTAATGCGATCCTCAAATTGTGAACATCGACGTTCGGATAGAGAATATTATCTTTTGCTGGTGGTAGGGGTAGCCTTTGGTTGTTATCGCAATTTAAAGTAGATTGGTCAGGTAGGGTCTGCTGCGACCTTTGCGGGGTTTCCATTAAAATGGTGCAACGAGATCGACTTCAGTCATTGAGATGCGATGTAGATCGCTCTTGACTACGTCACTACTCTAGATGTTGTCTCAGGTCTGTCGAGATTCCCTACTAATCCTTTCAAAGACACTCCTCGATTATCATTTTTGCTCGTTGTTTAGACCATCACGATTGATGGTCGCTCTCCAAGAAGGTTGTCGACAATTACGATTTGTCCGGATTCCGGGGCAAGTCTGCGACCTTGCCTTTTCCCTTAGAGGTGCGATCTCCATGACGCTCCTGCCGGGCTTTATGCTGGTCGCAGTTCCCTGTCTCCATGATCTGAATTCCTCTCTCAGGTTGTTGAGCAGGACGTTCTCTGGGACATTCGTGCTGTGGTGGAGTTAGCATCTGTCCCTCAGCAAGTCGTCGTAGAGAGTCATTAATCTGACTTGTAATTTGCTGAAGATTCACTAGTGCTTCCTCCATGCGATCCTATCTCTGGGCAATATTTTCTGGCGCGGTCACGGCAGGCTGATCCTGAGCAGGATCTACTTATGCAGTAGCAGTACTTTGGGGTTGGTTCTGGCTAATTCCGGTGTTTCTGGTAGTATTTCTGGTGTTTGCCATTGTTGAACAAAGTGGAATTGACAAACTTCTTTGTCGGAATAGCCCTTCTTCTAGCGCCAATTGTTGACGGAGGTTTTGTCAACAATGAATTTAAAAAATTACAAGATATGGCTTGTGTGTGAAAATGGTTGATCAATCAAAGAAAATAAAAGGGACAAGAATTTTATAGTAGTTCGGTTTCAAAAAAGATGAACCTATGTCCACTGTTGTTCATTATTTTCTGGAGGATTACAAGAGTTTCATTAATTTTCTAGGAAGTTAAGTAATAAATCATCAAAATTCTCCCCAAAAACCCAAGATCCCTTACAACAGCATTGAATTCCCTTTATATAGGTGAGGGTGGCTCAATATTTCCCAATTGTAAAAATGGATAAGTTTATAATCAGAAAATACAATTTGAGTAACAATATAACTGAAATAACTTAAATGAGATGACTGGTCAATATTGAAAGAGAAACTTTTATTTTCCTTTTTTTGTAGATTACCCGTTTGATGAAGTTTGGTCTAATTCTTTTTCATTCTAGTCGCACTTAACTCGTTCAGATGGGATCGCACTTTATTCGGAGGGGGAGGGAGATCTCGCACTTAACTTAATCTTTTTTTATTATT